>PVLD010009006.1:0-79934 GCA_004027595.1 Dinomys branickii
TTTACCTTGTTTGGGAAATTTTCTGCTATTATTTCATCAAATATTCCTTTTATATCGTTTGTGAGATCTCCTGCTGTTTCACACACTCCTATAATTCGAATATTGTTACGTTTTGCCTCATCTTGCAGCTGTTGGGTTGACTTTTCTTGTGTCTTTGATGATATCATGAGATTCTTCCTTTCACGCTCATAAGCTGCCAGCCTGTCTTCAAGTTCTGAAATTCTATCTTCGGTTTCATTTAAATGGTTTTGCATGCTTTCAGCGTTAGTTTTCAAATCCTGGCATTCTCTTTGGACCTGTTTCATTATTGGTAGTTCATTCCTAAATTGCTCTTGTAAGGTTTCCATTTGTTTCCTATTTTCTTCTAGTCTTTTGTCTATTTCTTGTCTGTGTGAATGGAACATTTCTTCCATCATTGTTTTCAGCTCGTTTTTTGTCTGAGAAATCATTGCGGGTATGTGAGTTATTTCTGCTTTAAGCTCTTTCATGGCCTGTTGGAGTTGTTTTATTTCGGATGCAATCGTTTCATATCTTGAAGTTATGAGGCTTCCTGGTTCCCCTGTATCTTCACATTGAAAACTTGTTCTGAGTGGGGTTGAGTTTTGAGACTGCATTTTGTTCCTCTGTTTTCCCATTTTTGGGTATCAGATTCAAAATGTGGAGCTATAAATTCCACAGGCATTTCAGCAGGCAAACCTCTGCTGCAGAGGCTGCTCCAATGATTCCTTCTCTTTGGGAGAATGTCCCTTAAGCTCTCTGCTGAGATTTCTGCTTCTACTCCCTACCCCAAGAGCTGGCCGGGGCGAATAAACAGCTTGCCATCCCAGGAGTCTTGCAGACAGGCCACTCAGGTGTTCCTCCCTGGGTGGAGCTCCTTCCCCCCTCACAAATCCCGTTGGGGCGCCTAGCTAGCTCTTTCCACCCGGGAGATCCTGCAGACCTTAAAGCTGTTTTGATGTCTCTCGCTCGGCTGAGCTTCTTCCCGATTCAGGAAAAACTGGTTAGAGCGGGCACGTAACTCACCCTGTGATCGTGCAGACAGGAATGTCGTTCAGATGTTTCTCCCTGGATGGAGCTTTTTCCCAACTCAGCAATCCCGCCGGTTGCTGTTGCTCCAGTTCGCACAGCGCCGGCTGCGGGGGTGGGGTTCTGAGCGGGATCCCGGAACGCTGCCCAGTTTGGCCTAGTCTGTCCCAGTAGCTCGTTCTCTGAGTTTCCTCTGCTCCGATGCCTCCAACAAATCCTGGTTACAGCCGCCTCTGAGCCGGTCGGGTTCAGGAGCTGAAGCCATCCTTCCCTCCACACTCGCTCTCTCGGCTGTATGCGATTTGAACCGAGCTGCGGCCCAAACGCAGGACCGATCCCTCGGGTGACCAGCTCTCAGGGTCCGCCCACTTCTCGCCGCGTGGCTTCTCAGCTGGCCCTTCAATACTCAGGCAGCGGAGAGCAGCCCGATCAGTTGGAATTTTGCATCCACGGACTGGGCTGCCGCGCGCAAAGAATCGGTCTCTGGGAGAGATTCCCTCTGCTGCTCACCTGGTCGCCATCTTTCTGGAAGTCTAATGTTCCCTTTCTTGAAAGATTCAGAATTAATCTTCACTTCTTGGTGCATCATTTTCCCCCAAATATCTATCCATGTTCTTTATATTCAATAAAATAAAAATTTCTATCTTCTGATAATATTTTATATTGATGAGAACTTTCCTTTTTTTAATCTAACTGGCATCAGCCCATCAAGATAAATTGATATATTTTTAAAATATCATGTGAAATGAAGTATTAATACAGTATGTGAGAATCCATGATGATCTCAGTGTCACATCATATGTTTTTCATAAATTTAATTGTTAAAATCAGAACTTTAAGTTCTATTGCTGACTTCTCTGTTCAGTCATTTTGAGTTAATCTGTTAAGAAGGTTAGTATTAGTCAAATACACTATGAGAATACACAAAATAGTGCTGAAAACAAACTTTATGCAATGAGAATATTGAGGAAGTGGCAAAGGAGGGTTTTATAATTCAAATTAGTTATCAATAGTTTTTTTTTTTTTTTTCCTATTGCACATAGTGCTGGAAGGGCATTTTAGAAGAAGGGAACAGCATGAATAAAGGCTCAGAATTCTGAAAGTTCTGGGAAATATTACCTTATTGCATGTGTCTTGGCTAGAGAAGTTAGGAAAATCATTAAAGGAGGCTGTAAGACAGGTTGCGGGCAGCTTTGCAGGGGCTGGCAGGCAGTAACTGGTATGAACTCAGCACTATTTTGCATACCAGATGTATTGCAGAGCATTCTACAGGAGATGCTTCGTTGCTAGATCCCAGCATACCAGCCAGAGGCCGCTGATGTGAAGGACTCTCAACAATTCAAGGCAGCTGTATTTTCATCTGATGATCCCTCCTAACAGAGCAGTAAGGATGAGAGCAGTAAAAGGTTTACATGATGCCACGTTCTTGGCTGTTTTGGGAAAGAGAATTGCCAACAAATGACCCCAGTTAATTGAAAAAAATTATAAAGTGCATTTATCTGAACTAATAGATAAAAACAAATTAAAATATTGGTATCCAAAAATAGATGTCAGATATACAAAGGTGAAACAAAATTAAAAGATTTATTCCAGGCTGGCTCTAGAATATTTTGCAAAGTTTGATAGCAAATTTAACTTAACATTTTTATCGAATCTTAAAAAATTCAGGTTATTGAAAAAGTAACGATTAAATGAAAATGGGAAGCACCTGTCTCACAGTTACTTTCTGACCTTCTTGCCCTCAAAATGAAATGTCCTTGGAATCCACATATATTTCTTGACTAATGACTATATTTAAGAGAAGAAAATTATTATCAAAATAATTATAACCCATTCTCAAGAAAAAAAAGAGAGATTTCAATAGGGCAAAACGTTTAACAAGTTGCAAAGTTTTATTTTCATAATTTGTACTGCTAAAAATAAATATCTGTAAATGGCCTTCTTACTGTCTAACACTGAAGAGTGTTGTGCTTTTGATAAAGTCCAGTGCCTAGAGTGGATTTATGCTATTCATTTTAGATGCTTACTTATTTGAACATCCATGAAGCACTCAGGGCTTAGGCTTCGGCTCACTCTGTTATCTAACACATATCTGTCTGGTTATTATTACCTGTGTAGTATTAATGATGATTCTTAGATCTAGAGGGAATCTCCAAATTTATATGTGCTATTTTATCCATGGAAAATTCCCAGAGAATTTAAAATACTTTTCTTAGATGTATGATCCATGTACAAATTCTCTTGAAGAAGGGTAAATTTCAAACATGGCTTTAAGAAACTTGATCACTTCTATAAAATCGAAGTAAAATTTTATGTATAAAAGGCCAGTGTTAAGCAATATAGGTGTTTTTAAATCTTGAAAAAGTTTTCCCTAATTTTTTCTTAACAGAGTTGCAAAGATTGAAAGAAAACTATTTAGCCAAGCATAGAAAAGGAACAAAGGAACAAATATGAACCTATTAAAAAGTCATAGATATTAGGATGTACCATAATTCTGCAGCTGTAACTATTAGCTCATGTAAACTTTGTGTAAGCTTAGTCACTTGTCCCCTAAATCAAGTGCTTTGTAAAAATTGATACTTCCTTTCATGTACTAGGTCAATGGTAGTGCTTTCAAATACATGTTCCCTTCTCAGTTTTTGTAAGTCTTTCTCCGTGATGGTACTTTCTGGGATTTAATAGTACAAGCTTTCTCAGTGTCAGTGTTCACATGGGGTTTGGTCACCTGGCAATCATATCCAACATATACATTAAACTATGTTCTTCAAAAATCTTATATTACCTTGATTATTTCATCTAGCAAAATGTTCTTCAAGCTGAAGCAAGAGCTTCTTTAGATTTCTTGAGGGAAAATATGATAAGGACAAACCCTTAAAAGTATTGTACATTTATAGGAATACTTAATGCTTGGTAAAATCTTAGTATGTTTGCCTTGTGAGTGATAAGTATTTTAAATGGTTTCTACTCTATCTGGGACTTAGACTACAGTAAGAACAGAGATTTAGTTTTGCTCATTGCTTTATTGAAAATATTATTTGAAATAAAGTAGGTATTCCTGAAATATTCAAGAAATAATACTTGAACAGATGATCTGACTGCTTTTTGCTGAGTATGTTTGCGATTCAAGCATGATACACATGCTGAGGAAGTGAAGACCTAGGGAAATACTGAGCTGTGTGTGCACTGGATCGTTGACGAAGCCCTGGTAGTTGACGTGCTGATAGTGCTGGTATACCTGTCTTAAATGGACGGAGACTGTCACTCAGACCAAGACTAAAATAATAAAATAAAATTCTGAGGATCCCTAGAGTAATATGATAAAGGAGTTACAGATAGAATTAGTCAGACTTTTTCTTTTCTATAAAGTCTCTACAAACCTCCAAACTATTAACAGTATGATTCTAACTGTACATGAAATTCTTCAAATAACTTAAATACCAGTGGATTGTTTAAAAAGAAAATAGATATTTTTTTTGTACTGAGCAAGTAAAAAATGGCTTCTGAGCTTAGCAAAGCCTTAGTTCAGTATTCAGTTAATTGCAATATGGTCTGCATCAACATGAATTGTTTATGGCTACAACATTCTGGTTTTCTGTTCTTTTGATTTAGATTGGATGCAAATATTTCAAGAGGTATCGTGTCCTGGATTTGAAAATCAGGTTTACAGCACAGAAATGTACTTATTTTGATGCCTCTGTGTTCATTCTTAATTAGGGCACAGAATGGTCGAAATTTACTTAGAGATAAGGGTAATAACGCTCCTCCGGTAGCATCTGGTCTCCTGTGGCCTGGAGTCATCATGTAACCTGGATTTGGGAATAGTTGAGAAAGTTTTTCCATATGACCTCATTTCGGTGATAGTCACTGATACAGCAGGGCTCTCTACACTCATCTGGAAATTGCCTGAATAGACCGATGACCTTGGCCCAGTATTTCTGAGAATCGAAACCAAAAATCTGAGGGCCCCAGAGCAAGGCTGTGTGCTCAGGTCTGGTTATTTATTTATTCATTCATTTAAATTTAGAACTAGTTACTTCCCACTGGATAATTATATATATATATATATATATATATATATATATATATATCTCCACATATAAGCTTTCAACTTACAGTTATGTGGGTTTTAAAAAATTAATGTAAAACATAAATTGAGCACTTGCTCGTTATTGGAATTTCTAAGTTTTGATTCATAATTTATCAACATTTGAATTTAAGTGAGTGGTTCTATTTACTTTTCTTGAAACTAGTTTGATTAGTAAAACCGGGTCTTCCTTGTAGCTGCGGGAGAGTCAGCCAAGGGCCATCCATTCCATCTGTCCCGTGGGCCCCCCTGCAGGGCCTGCCTGGGCTTGGAGCTGCCGCAGTGGTTTCACTCTGCCCATAGTACTGCCTTCCTTTACTTGATGTTCTTACCCTGTGGTTCCCTCATAATGAACCAAATCCTCTTCACGAATCCAGGGCTAACTGCTCCCCACAGGCACCCTTCCTTTTCCAGAATCTTTCAGGTGATCAAGGTGAGCACAGCAAATCTCAGGAAAATGCCCTGCTCAGATACAACATGAGATATGTGTTATTGGATGTTAACTCCAATTGCGAGCTTTCCCTTCAGAGTTTTAGTTACTTAGCAGACCCTGGCATTATCTTATTCCAGTTTTCTGCAGTCTCCATAGAACATGAAAGGATCTTTCCTTTTTCTCAGGTGGCGAAGACTAACTCATTTCTCATACATACTGTGCTTTACTCTAGCTGTGCTTTGTTGACAGCAAAACTGAAACACAGACGTGTAAGTCTAAGCCTTTCTCTTGATATGTAAAAAGATTTTAAATTTTGGACTTAAGACATGTTTTTCCCCCACAAAACCTAAGATGATATCTTTTAAAGACTTACAAAATAATTTAAATTAAAACTTAAGAGTTGAGCAAAGGTCTTTCTGTTTGGGACTATTCACATACCCTTCCTATAAAACTGATGATTAACAAAGAGTTAAAAATAATTTGTAACATGGTTTCAAAACATGACTCTATGTAAACATATACGACTATTTCGTCTTCAGAGTTTTGCAGTCAGGTAAAACTTAGTTTGAACGGTAACTTCAGGGATCCTTAGGAAGACTGATAACTCTCTTCACTCACCTGTACACTGTCAGTACCACTGCCCACCTGGTTGTTACCAAAATTAAACGAGTTACCTAAGATACCACCTGAAGCATAATACATGGTTTATAACACATGCCACTAGAACTACTAGTTTGACTGTATAACACTTAATAGTGTTGTTTGATGAGTAAAGGAAAAAAAAAATGCCGGTAAGTCCCGAGTATCATACATGACATTGATAAAGCTCCCCGTGGAAATAACATGACTTTCTCATTTCTTTCTCTTCTCTTAAAACCCAACCCACTTTGCTGTCCTCTGCGTAGCGTGATTTATTGACTCATACTTAGATCCAGTATCATTAATAACTCCTACCTCTCTTACTTCTTCAGTTTTTCCCTTTCCATATAATTTTGCCTTAAAGTGTCATGGATCTATGGAAATTGCTGATTTCTATCTCAAGATCTCATTTTTATTATCAGACTTCATAGGTATGTGTTAGCTATGTATGAGGTATTATAAAAATACTGTGTACTGTGCAAGTTCAGGTAAAAACCACATTACAATAAAAGTCACAGTGACTTTCACACCTCTCAAAACACCCTGCTTGGCTTCAAGCATATTTATCCTACCTCACCACTTTGTGAAGCAGGTCTGGAAGTCCTGTTTTGTGTCTGTGGGAGATGTGATCCAGACTATAAGGAACACCCCTGCAGAGTGCTATCAAGGGAAAGACAGATTTGTGAAAACGTCAGACTGTGTCCTCGAGAACTTTATTTGCTGGGTCTGGCACCATGTGACGGGTGGTTGTTCCCCCATCAAAATGATCCTGAAAGGTAAACATTTTGCATCAATTCAGTACGCTGAAGCTGTCATGATGGGGTAACCTAAGATACTTCCCAGAAGGACTTCCAACCACAACTGCCTCTGAAAGTGGCGAGAACAGCAGGTGAGTTGTTCACAGTGAGAGGGAGGATTTTGAGGGGGATTCATAGCAATGTATCCTTCACTATAATAAAATTTTAAATTAAACAGTCACTATTTTTCACACACCTAGAAATGTTCTTTGAACCTCCTTATGGCTTTGCAGAATCACCTGGCTTTATGAATCTTGATAATCTTGTCACTAGAGTGCCTGAAAAGGCCATTTAGTTATTTTTTCCTTTCCTACTGAGCAGGGGCCAGTGCTCCCAGGATCCATGAACTTGGTGTACACATTATATAGACAAAATCACAGTTAACCCCTTTCAAGCTAGGATCCACAGTTTCACTGCACGGTACTGACAGGGGACAGTGGTGTGTCCTTGTTGGCCTCCATCATGGCATGCATATGCCTGAATGTGCTATCCGGTCCTTTTGATTCTGAGCACTCAGTATCCTCAGAATAAATTTCTTTTCTGATTTAAACAGGCAGATCTTGTTTCTATTGCTTGCAGCCAAGAACTTTGAAATAAGAAACAGTAGCCTATTTGCACTGCTTTATCCACTCTCCTTCTGTTCTGCTTTGAACTCAGTGACATGTTGATTTCAACTGCAGTTAAACTGTTTCCTTCCAGGGCGCAGTGACCTTCCTGTACCAAACAAAAAGCCTCATTCTTGGTCCTGCAGAGATGCACTGTTGTGTTTCTCAGGACAAGATTGATCATTCCTTCCTGCGAAAAACTGGTCTCCTCTTCTGAGGCTTTTCCTACCCCCTTGCTCCCGTTGTACATTTGCTTTTTTTCCATGGACTTGCCCTAAGTGGTGGTTGTATTCTCTGATTCTTTCTTTGGCTATTTTCTACCCATATTCTTAACATTTTCCTTGGGAGAATTCTTTCACTTCTACAAGCTGAATTCCATTTTGAGACATCCAAGTCCAAATCTGAAGCTGTAATTGTCTGTTTAATTTTTAACTGGATGACGTGGCCAGTGTGAAAGCGTGGTGAGGAGCTCTCATATGTGGCAGAGTTGCCACTGTCCACTTTGGCTGCTCAGTGAAACTGTCCCAGCTGGGAAATGCTCTGAGCTGATCCTGGGATCTCAGTTACACAGAGCTGCTGGATGTTCTCTTTTCCTTTCCTTTCTGACCTACTTCTCTTTAGTAGCAAATCTTGTCTCCGTCTATGAGCTCTCACATGTCACCTCCTCTGTGCTGATCACTTGGCAGAACTTGATTTGATCTTTCTCCCATTTTAATTGCCCCTTTTGACTTTGATTCCGGCTCCTGTGAATCCATTGGTGGTAACTTTACTTTCCTGAAATACAGCTGTGATGATTTACTACTAATAAAAAATAGATCTGATTTTACAAAATATCATCCAAATTATTTAGTCTTTTATTAAAATTAGGTTTATTGGTACAATTTAGATATACATAAAGCTCATATTCATCATAAGGAATTTGTACCTTTACATGATGTATTCTGATCCTTTTGTTCCCCAATCACCTTGCCTCCCTTTGACTCCTCTTCCCCTTACTATTTACCAAGGTTTGTTTCCATTTGATCATTTTTTTTATAGATACTGTCAAATAGGAAGAAAGTGTTCAAAAAGAAAGAGGAACTAGGGAGGGAAAATTATTTATTCTTGAATTTAAAAACTTAATCTAATATTTCTTACCATAGACTCAGTGTGCCTGCACTTTCAATAGAGTTTATTGCCCTAAAAAGTGATTTTGCTATATAGCTTATGTCTTCTGATCATGCTTTTTTGCATGTTTCTACTGGAATGTAAGTTCACTCACAGCAACCTTTTTGGATCTTACATAGCTTTGTTTTGAAGCTTAACCAAGTTTCTGCTTTGTCTAGAAGATGACTGAAACATATGTGTAAATTTCATACTAATATATTGGCTTTGATAAACAAAATTTAATCTTTTTTTAATTGTATGGCATCTTATCATTATCTCTCCTGCAAGACCTAACACAGAGCCTTTTTCCTCAGTGCTGCTTTTTCATTTATGTGCAAGTACATTTCTGCCCAGACAAGCATATACTTCTTTTTTTGTATGCCCATCTTGTAACAAATTATAATCCACGACAAAAACACTAACTTAATTTTCCTTCACTGTTGGAATTAGGAGCTATGTTCAACTTTGTTTTGTTTTTAATGTTTTTCTTGTTGTTGTTGCTTGTTTATTTTGGATACCAGAAATCAAACTCAGGGCCTTGCACTTGCCCTGCAGGTGCTGTGCCACTGAGCTACATCCTGGCTGTTTTTCATCCTGTGAACTTCCAAGGACAAGTTGATGGGATGAGGCTGTGGCTCGGTGACACACAACCTTAAGCTTGAGCTTAGCATGTGCAAGGCCATGGGTTAGATCTCAAATATTGGAGGAAGCAATTCTGGCTTCTTCTAGCTCTGCCCCCAGTTGGAACTTTAAATCTTGCAAAATGCTCATTGTTATATCTATTTGCTCTGTTAATATAGGCAAATGTTTTGGAGTAGCTGGTTAGTTCAAAGGTCACTGTAGGCAAAAGCACTATGAAAAGTGTACAAATATGATATGAACGTAAAGCTCTGCCCTGACTGTGTCGTTAGTATTTTCAGTGTTGCATTTGCCTCCAAACATTCACTCCTCATTCGGCCCTGTCTTGAACTCCTTTAGACATTCCCTCACTTCTAGATGACCTGAACCCTGGGAGAAACCGAGACTCGATACTTCACTTGTGCCTTAAAATCTTTTCCTGCTTCTTTTACTGATGGCTTTTTCAGGAGCTCATGGAGTAATGTTCCTTGTCATTGCTGGTTTGGGCAATGGGCATTTCAACATAGCAGTTTACAGTTGTGTTTAAGTTTGAGATAATTCTTCGCTGAGTCAACAAAACCCTAAATTCCATGATTCATATCCTTATTTTAAAAGAACATTAATTCTAAACCAATTTAAGTTCCTTTCCCTCCCTCTCAATATACATTAAAATTAACAATGTGAAGAGTCCTAGCCAGGATACCTAAAGCCAAAATATAATTACAAGGAGAATTTAGTCAGTGCCTATAAGAAGTGAAAATAAATGCTATAATGAGTCAGAATGCGAAGAGGCTGAATATGAATTAGTAATATCACTAACACAATTTTTGTATGTAAAGGTAGTATTTGGTATGAATGGGGAAAGTTGACAAACTTATTGTTCCAGGCCTTGTTAGTCTCGGGAATTTGAAACAAAGGTACTTTCAACAGCATCCAGTTTTCTTTATCAGAACAAGTATATACAGTGAAACACATATAACACGCACCTGACGCTCACTCAGGTCCAGTCCCGCCTGATCGCACATGGGCTGGACCTCACTGCGAAGAGCAAACTGTGGGGCATGTGGCGACGAGGCCTCACCGCACTGCCGGGGTCGGGTTGGGCACAGCACCCATCCTCCTTTCACCACAGTTAGTCGTATTCATAGAATTCACTGGAGTCTTCCCAGAGGGAAAAGGTTTCTAAGTGCTTTTTCTGCCTTATGTAAATACCTTTGTGTCCTATCTACATGAAATATTTGGGTCATCTGAGAACCTACCCTTGAATATTGTTAAACAAAGGAAGAAAGTGATCCTGATGCTGGTATATCGGTTTATTTTCCTAATTATAGGACTTACACTCTTTTTAAATGGTTAGTCACTGATGGCCATGTGTCTGAGTGTCTGAGTGTCAGTCACTGGCCAGCAGCAAAAATGATCCTCACTAACAGAAACAGGTTATCCACAGTGAGGGAGCTGTTAACACTCAATCCTGATGCAAATGTTTAAGCAACTCAGAGCATTGCAAGGCCAATTAGTGAAAATAGAGATTTCAAAAGTGTATTTTTGGGGAAGTGACTATCCCTGAAAGTACTCTTTTCAAGATAAGGTGATCAATGTTAAATGTTTTAAAAATGTTTCAGAGCTTTCTGGTTCAAATTCTCATTTGAAAAGAGGCCAATCGAAGAAGTACTGGTATCTTATAAAGCACAGTAGTGTTTTAGAGACTGGACAGTAATAGGACAGTAACCAGCCTTTACCAACATCTTGGGAAGTTTGGGGGCATGCGATAATGATGACCTAGAACTTTCTGCAGGGTTTACTGAACAATCTTAATATAATCCCTAAGTAACAGATGGAAGAAATTGATTTCATGAGAAGTCATCTTCTAATGTCAGAAGAGGCTGAACATTCTTTCTACCACATGCTTAGCTGCTTGAGGTATTTTAATGTTTTGACTTCAGTTATTCTTATAATTTATCCTTCAAGAAAATATACCCAATGACTGTCTTTCCTTATATTTGTCTCTCACATTCAACCACGTGCACCGCGGGAGCTCGAAGTCGAGCAGCCCTGACTCACGCATGCTGTGCAGCAAGGCTCTTGTGTGTGGGAGTTGTGCCATCCCTCTTCTCAGGGCTCTCCAGTGACCAACTTTCCCTTAAAGCCGAGCCACAGCTCTTTCAGTGGGTCCCCCAACCTCTACGCTTTGCTTCTACATTATTTCTTCTCTAAGTTCACTGCACCTACAGTATGAATTTAGCTATTTTCTAAATTCTCCATATTTTCCCATTTACTTAAAACTCAGATATTTTCTTCTTGATCACGGGCAAGAATCTACCAAACATGAAAGAATGAAAAGTGCTCAATTTGTAAAAGAAACAAGAACCAGAGTCTGGGGCTATTTCTTCTAAACGCCGCTTTCTTGACTGCATTCTTTGTAAAAAGAAAGGAAAACCGGAGAAAGTTAAATCACTTTCGAGAAGTCAGAAGGATCACAATCCCCCACCTGTCCACACTCTATTAATCTACTTACGAGGCACCACTGTAAGCTCTACAAATAACTGCAAGAAACAGGGTGTTGGTAAATAAGTAAATTCAGTGAGTTGTTCGTTTGCTGATTTGTGGCTGTCAGTGAATCTCTCGTTACGGGGAGCAGGTTTCGACGCGCTGAGTCGCGAACATCTTAGTTTAAGCCAGCCTTGTCCTTCCCCTTACTAATCCAGTCATACTCTGTACTTGTGGGCCTTTAATTAGCCCTCACTTAGCATGTGTAAATATTTCCTGTTGGCTAAAGCCTAGTTTGTGTCCCATTCTCCAGTCTACACTCTGTTATTTCTCAGAAATAGGCTTAAATTTGATTCTCTAGGAAGTTTATGTTGGTCCCTATTCTGGGCAAGGATATTACTTCCGATAGAGAAATCTAACAGTTTTACACACAAATATATTTCTTAGAGTAATGATAACTCTTGTAAAGGTAGGATTAGCTGAGTGGCTGACTCTGAACCTCAGGAACAAGCCTCAGAACTCCAGCCAGGGAAGGGCATGGCTCTGGAGCTGCATCCTCCTGTCACCGCCAAAGGGCTTCATTTTGAGGAAGCACCACCAAAGCTGCTGGGCCACAGGAGTCCCACCCCGATTGTGCAGTGGGACAGCTGCCACCTGCCTTTCTTGCTGCCCACAAGAGTGTTTCTGGATGCAAGCCTAGTGTGAGTGCATTTCATTGGAAGGACCTGCCCTACATCTACCGAGATGTGAAATTGAGTTTTCAATTTCACAGGCTTTTCTTTCTAGGAAGATTCTGAAAGTGGCTGAGGGAGTCACCTCAAAGAATCCCCTTAACCTTTCTGTACTGTTCAGATTTTCAGCACAAGACCAAATATCTGAGATATATAATTTAAAAAGGCTTGCTTTTACTCCTGCTCTCAGCAGGTTCAGTTTATGATTGGCCAGCTCCAAGGAGGACTTCCACGGCAGAGGGGCTGGTGGGAAGAGCTGCTCAGTTCCTTTCGGCTGGGGCACAGCACAAGGGAAGAGTCCTGGCCGGATCTGTGTCCTCTGCCTGGGCCTCAGCACCAAGCAGCTCAGCATGTGAGGAGAATCTACAGACGAGTGGCTGAGGAGTCCAGCAGGCTCAGCGTCCACCAGGTCTGTGGGGGTCCCTTGATCCAGCCAAACTGACCACTCAGCCTAACTCTCACCACATCCTGAAGTAGTCTAGAGTCACGCGTGGAAGCTGAGCCCTTGGGATGTGGCTGGAGTGGCTTTTTCCTTTATGTGATTTAAATTTCTTTAAATACTAAACATGAAGCAATGATTTTTTATTTTGAATTCAAAAAGGAAAAATAGTAATAAAATAGAATTTAAAAACAGATCAGTAGGGGAGTTACAATAATGAATACATTGTGTATTGTCTACATAGTAGTTATCCAGAATACAAGATATAGGCACGATCTCTTGTCCAATGTTAGCACAAACCTTTCCTTTCAGTAAACTGAAGCTGGCTGTATAACTATCTTAACTACATTGCCAATAAATATATTTTCCCTTCCTTTCATCCCCCTTTCCCCTATCACAGTTTGTCTTTTAACCAGTTTCTTCCCAATTCCCAATATCTATTGTACATTTTGAACTTTATTTACTCCTTCAGTGTCTCACTAGTGAGACAATTATGATGTTTACACAAGTGGTTCTAATTTATTTCATTTATAAATGTGGTCTTGAGTTGAATCCATTCACGTATAAAAGTCTCCAGTGTACCCTTCTTCATGGCTAAGTAGTATTCAGTAACATGTGTTTTGTGTCCATCCCTTGATTGATGGGCATTTGAGTTGTTTCCAACTTTAACTATTGTGCTGTTGTGTTAAATAAAGCTTGTTTTGGAAAGCCTATTTCCATATAGCTATTGTATGGCATAATTATTAGTACTTAATTCTAGGATACATTTACATTTTACTCTTTCAAAATTGCCCACTAGAAAATTTTAAATTATATATGTGGTATATATTTCTATAGGATAGTGGCACTCTACCCCAGTAGACTGGGAGAAGCTTGTCATACATGTCCCCAGAGCACCCCATAAGTCCTAATCTTTATAGTCACAGCATTTTTCAAGTCATAATGAATTCTGTATTAAGCTTGTCTCCTAGCTTATAAGATCAATGACCGAAAGTACTATGTCTTTTTGCTATTATATTTCTTAGCCCAATGCCCATAAAATATTGGTGATAAAATTATAGTAACTGAGTGAATGAATAGCTCTAAGAATAAAAGTTAAGGAAAAGAGCTAGAAATATATTAAACAATTTTTACATCAATGACCTTACTTTTGATAAGTTTTGACTTTTGTCATTAATTTTCACAGTTGTTTAAATTTCAAATGAACATACATTTCCATTACACATTCTATTACTTCTTATTAGCTCCCTTCTTTCAAGTAGAAATAGAGGAAAGAAGAATAGCTTCCTGAGATTTTTTCATTACAGATGCCGTACAAGGATTTTTCTTTTAAAAATAGATTTCCTTAGCTGCAAGGATGTGCTACAAACCAACGCCACCCACAAAGTTTCTCAGGGAGTTGAAAATAGTACTTATCTGTTTCAATATGATAGTTTGTGCTGTTATTTTTAGACCAAATGAGAAGTTAAAGCAGTTACTTTATTAATCTTGAAGAACAGAAAAGCGATGAACTCAAATAGGAAGTTTGTTTTTTAATGAGGGATGGTAGAAAGTAATATTTCAATGTGTTAATGAAAATGGAAGAGAAGATTGCTTTTTAGAAGTTTAGGAACTAGTAGTGGAATAGAATTCATGATCCACAGGATCAAATAAGAGAGTGGGGGCACCCGGGTCAGGGGATGAATATGGTACTCAAATCGGCATCATTTTTTTTCAACGTTCTTTGAAAGGGTAGTGAAATGATTGGGGCCTATTGCACATGAACCTGCCCAAAATGCTGAATCCTTTCATGTATTTAGTCTAAAGGAATCCAATAGGAGTTTTAGCAAAAAGGTGTTTATTGCTTAATTTCTTCCAAATATGATTTCAGGCTTGATTGAGTTTCGGGGTGCAAAACATAGCAGAAATTTCAGGAAATTTGGTATGTATATACAGTGGACTACTACTCAGTCATAAGGATAAATTCGAGTAATTTGTAGGAAAATGAATGAATTTGGAGACCATAATACTAAATCAATTAAATTAGATACAAAATGTTAAAATAACATTCTTTATCTAATGTGTGAAACACAAAGTACAAGTAATTTAAAGAGAAAAATAAAAGAGAAAAGGTAGGAAAGAAGGAGGTAGATTTTGTGGTGGGAAGGTGAAGAGGGAAGTAAAAACAATCAAGATACAATTTGTATGGTACCAATTTTCCAATATAAATGCAATTGTTATGTATCACAAACATATGTTATCAAAACTATTTTGAAGAAGAAAACACTTGGTACAGAACCGTGGAATTTGTCTTGTTTAGAACTCTAGATAGCGAGTTGAGCTTTGAACCAACCTGAGAGGCCAGGGAACCACGTGTCTGTGGGCACAGGGCTTGCTATGCGTCACCAGATGCATTTGCCAGAAATGAGAAAGGACAGAGTCCTGCCTCCTCCACAAAACTCAGTAGAAGCTGTTACCAGAAGCCTGGTGAAGAACAATCTAAAAACAACCAAAAGTATAGTCAAGACAGGGAGTATATTTTAAGGAAAAAGAATAAGAAATATTTGTATCTCACTTTGAGAAGTTACTTCATGATTTGTGATCATCTTGCTTATTTTAGTTTCCAGTTTCAAGTATACGCTAATTACTGGAGTGGACACAATGACCCGAATGTATTCTGTTAGAACCTTTTATTTCTGACGAATGTGTAGGATCATATGATTGGCATCAGAAAGAAAAAAATAATATTTAAGGTAAAGCGTAAAGTTTTCAGGCCCTTTCAAGCATGTGTTGAGGCAATGACATGGAGCTTTCGTCGTCTGGAAAATGGTCTTCGCTCTCTATTTTTAAGTGTGTCTTTGTTGAGGTGTTAGAGAATCATTAATGCAGATTATAGGAGGTAAATTATGCTGCATTTTAAAAATGTGTATAAGCATCAAAATTAATTTTGATGAAAGTTCACTGTCACAGAGAAGAATGTCTCCCTACTTTTTCCTCTAAATCACAAATCAGACATAACAATAATTATAATTTGTAAAAATCTAAACGCTGCTATATTTTTCTCAGGTTTAAGATAATTTATTGTTTTTTTCCAGCTAAATCTAAAATTTAAAAAACTTGCCATATAAATTGGTGCTTTAAATGTTTCTGGTTTGTCGAGTTGACTTTTTATTCCAGTATTAAAACAGTTAAAAATTATATGGCATGAAGTCATTCTACATTCAGTCAATAATACTAAATGAAGATTCGTTTTGTTCCAGTCCATAATAAATCAACTTCCCTAAAGACAGAGTCATCTAAATCACTGGGTCAGTACACATCCCCCTCCTCCATAGTATGTTTTCAAAATATTTTGATAAATATGGGTTATGAAATCCTTTCTGTTTGATACATTTCCACTTATCATTGTGTCCTAGGTATTTTGCATCTTAAATTTTCACAAGGTAGAATATTTTTAAATTTTTTGTATGTAAGAAAGATATATATGTAGCAAAGCTGTATAACTTGAGTTATATTCTGCTTATACCCATCTCTCCTATCACCCTCTCCCTATATGTTACTGTTTAAATTTACTAAGTATTTCTGCAAGATTTTCTTCCAAAGGATCATTTGGGCAAGGTATTCTTGCAGAGCAAGTGAAACATATTTTTTCAGAAACGTCTGTGTAGTGTAAAAGTGGATTAGGTAAACAGTGATACCGTAGACACTGCAGGTAGGATGAGGCATTTATAATGGATGAAGGAAGTAATCAAAGGGCGCAGTGCTTCTCATTAATGTTGTGAGCAGTGACAGGATCAGGTAAGAAAAAACTGCATGAGGTGAGGTTTGCCTTTATTTAGAGTAACCCAGAAACCTCTCTCTTCCAATGCAAAGCAGTGTTCTTTTAAAAAGGTCTCCCAAATTTTGGTGTCAGGAGAAAATGCACTTTGGAATAAGTGATAGCTAACTTCAAAGAGGACCATACCTTGGAAATCTTGAGTAAATGCGTGGATTTATAATTCAACAAATAGAAAGCTCAGAACAACATTTACATTGAAAAATCATACTGTATATTTTGTAATTTATCCCCTAAAAACTGTGTAGCTATAGATAAGGTTGTTTGCATTCTCTACATAAACTATGATAAAAATTTTATAAGCCTGATATAAAATAAGTAGAGTGGTTGATGTAAATCAGTGTGGAACAAGTCAGGAATAAGCATTTGACTGAATCCCAATGGCAAAAAACAGAACAAAAATAAACAATAAAACTAATTCATACTGGAAATACTAAGTTCATTTTAATACTAGATTCATATTGTAGTTACATGTTATTATATAAAATGTATTTTATTATTCTTAGCTCGCTTAATGAGCAATCAAGAGTGTATCTCATGATGTTACAGAAGTTATTAACCAAGCCCAATGGCAATTTTTATAAAGTCTAGTTGTAAAACTCACAGCCCAGTGTTTCAAAAGGTCATACAAATGGACCAAAATTATTACTAGAGCAGTTTACAAGTGATATTTACTGTCACTTTTCTCCATTCCTGACATATTACATATTCTGTGTGCATCCATCTCAATGAACACAGATAGTAGTATGTATCTGTGGATAGAGCTACTTTCCAGTACCCTCTTCCCAAGAAGTCATCCCCATCTGGACATGCCATACCTTGTAAGAATCTGTGTCCTCTATTCATAGACAGCTGTTAAGCAAATGGCTACTTAATGGTCCTGGAGGTGGCTGGCTTACACCTGCATCTTGATCTTAGGAGAGTGACAGACATCTTGTACTTTAGAAGTTCAGCATCTCTGTTGCTGAGCATCCTGTTACATCAACAGCAGCTCCCATCAATGAAAAGCAGCCAGCTCAAATAGCAATCATGCCACTGTTGAGAAGTACTCATCTAAAGCACATAGTGAGGGGAACTCATGTTTAGTAATGAAATGAACCTCCATTCTTTGAGCAGAGGTCTTCTATATGGTGACTATGTCAATGAAAGGATTTCAACATGCATTTGTTGAAAATATTTTATGAATTACATGCTCTTGTATGTGATGAGTTAGCCAAAATCATTTAAATTTGAAAATAGTTATATTTAGAATTCATTCGATATTATAGGCTACCTATCAAGTCTGTAGATTACTTTTGTAGCTATCATGGATGTACATCTAAATAGTATACATCTTTATGCTTATACATTTGCCACAGTTTTGTGGTACTACTGATTACTAACTCATCAAATAACAGGATGGTTTTTTGGCAAGTGTAGTTAGAACACTATTCCTGTTGAAATAATTTAAAAACTTTCTTATACCTAGCTCATTTGAACATTATGCATTGGTTACCTAATGCTATTCTTCTGCTGGGTATGTTAAAATGCCAGAGGCAGCATATACACAAAGTATGTTAAAAGAAAATACACTGGGTGCAAAATTAAGTACTTGATGAGTTATTTAAGGTCTCTGGGTTAAAGTGATATCTAAGAAGAAATCTGATGAGAATGTGAATAGATCATATAAGCCATAAAAGAATATGAAGTCTTCAATTTTCACCTGCTTTGATATAAAATTTCTGAGGGCCTCATTTCAATGGTCTATTTCAGGAAAATGGACATAACTCAAAAATATACTTTGTTACTCTTGTTTTGCTTTACTGTCTTCATTTTTAAAACCAAATATAAACATTTCATGGTATATAAAAAATGTACGCTAGCTAATATTTAATCAATTTTCAAAATTTTCTTTCATGATATCAATTTTTTTTTGTAGTAGGAGTTTGTTCTAGTAAATTAATTAAAGAGGAAAAATATAGCTACTCTAGACATTAATAGGTTTCCATGAATTAAGGCATTATATTTTCTGTAGACGTAACCTTTTCAAAACATTATTAAAATATGAACAAGTTTGCTTCTCCAAAAATATCCAACATTTTTGTCATCAATATTCTGTTAATAATTAATTTTTTAACATAAATAATAACTTAAGTGAAAATTTTGATATTATATACTACCATTAATATTTTGCTTTAAAATAAAATATTTTATAAATTAAACACTTTTTTGATCTTAAATAAAAACAATTAAAATATATAGAGTTTATGTTTCTATATATTCCTTAACCTAATATTCTTAATTCAGTTTTCCACACAGATAAATCCAACATTACTCATTTTATATACAAATATTTTGAAATGATCTATTACAAATCATTTATATAGAATTCTAATGTGTAAATATTTTTCAAATAGTGAAATATGAAGATGCTTTTAAATAGGTTATTGAGATATTCTAAATACTTGCAATGTTTTAGTCATTGAATTTTCTTTCAATATTAAATTATAATTGAAATCTTTAGCTTACAGTTTCACTCATTAAAAGGCACTCAGGCTGCATACTGTCTATAGAACACATTGATTCAGGTGGAAATACATGACCTTAACTATGAGTAATATAACTTTACTTCATATATTTCCAACATCACTAGAAAAAGCTTGCAAATGCTTTTAAGTGCAGATTTTCATGCCTCTTTTACATGGTGTCAGTAAAAATGAAGCATATTTTACCGAAGCATACTTAATATTGTAAACAATTAGTGACACAAACCCTCATCATTTCCATGCAGACTGAAGCAGAAAGCAGCCTTAGTTGATAAAGAACCTGGAGAAGTGGGGCCTCCTTGAAGCAAGTGGGCCACGTGGGTGTGATCTTAGGAAGTGTGTCTGGTCCATCCTCCTTCCTTTCTGTCTCTTCTCCTGTCTCTCTGCTCCTTGGTTACTAAGAAGTGAGAAACTTCGCTCCACACCACGCCTCCATCATGGGTCTGCCAAGCTGTGGCCTGAAGCCAAGAAGCCAGTCACTGAAGCCTCTGAAATCATGAGAGAAAATAGATCTTTCCTCCTTTAAGTGGCTTATCCCAGGTATTTTATTGGTGAGGATGAGCTGACTCCCATCTGCTTGAAAAGTGCTGAAAAAGACAGGAGTGTGTTCCTCAAAGATATGATTCTTGAAGAATGAAAGAATACCAAAGGCAGTCTCACTCCGGGATTGTGGCATTTAGGTGGCATGTCACCTTCACTAGCTTTGGGATCGAACACGGTGACTCATGGAGCACGCGCCTGGGTGCACTCAGGTGGGTCACAGAGGTGTGGATTGCAATCTCTGTCTGCTTTCTTGCCCTTCCCCTCCAGCACTCTTCCCTCGCTCAGCTTCTGGGCCACTAGATCTAAGCACTTTTTCTTTGCCGTGCCCTTCCTTTGTGATATCTTTGCCTTGAACCACCAAACCATGGACTAAATTCCCTGAATCTGTGAGCCAAGTAAAACGTCTATAAGTTGTGGGAGTCAGAGATTGTGTCTCAGTGATAAAAGGGTTAGCAATACAAAGACCTTGGCCAGTGCAGGAATATTTATTTTTCCACAAGTATTTACTAAATTCAGCCCTAGGAGTACAGACAAAGTCATGCCTTACTGGACTTAAAATTCTAGCAGAAAAATAATATAAGGGCTAGAAGGACAGGAACCGAAGAAGGATAACCCGGACAGATAAAGAGGTACTCTGAAGGCTACGCTTTGCTCTTGGTTTGGGGATGTGTTGACCTGCATGGACGTGCCTGTCTGGTCAGAGCCCAGAGGAGCAGCAGTCCACAACCATACTCTGTGAGGCAGGAAATGGTGGTAGTGATGAGCTTTGTACACAACCAGATTTTGTCCTGTTTGGAAGTAGATATGAGGAAGAGCCTTTTGCTTTGCTCTTTGCTCTTTGGTATTTTCTTTCATCTTGATTTGGTGCTGCTTTTGCATGTGACTCTCTAAAATCTAGTACCAGGGCCTAGATGCTACCATGTCTTAGACAGTACTTACCAGTCAGTTCCACACAATCACGCTTGAAGGTGAAACATTCTTTTATTCCAGCTCTCCATATTCAGAAAGGGAAGGTATGTGCATGGGTACTTGCGGCAGACCTGGGAGGACAGGGGAAGGACATGCTAAGGGAAGGAAAAACAGGAATGGAGGCGAAGTCAGTACAAGGCCCGTGAATGTCCCACATGGAGCTGGATGCGAGGATGAGACGCACTGACTGACTTCACTATGGGAAAGAGACCTGTTCAGGATTGTACGTGTGGTTCAGTGGTAAGGAGAATAAGGAAACATCCATATAATTTTGGAAAATAAATTATAGTAATTTAAATTAGTGCAATGATGTTCAGTTGCAAAGTTAATTCCAAGAAATAGTTAGAGGCTAGGAATTAAAGGACTGAAATAATTTATGGTAACAAATCAAGTTTCAAAATGAAGCAAAAAAATCCTTACATTATTTTTCCATAATTGTTTCACTTAAATGTTAATTTAGCATCTACTAGAGCAGAGAGTTGCCTAAACAATAGTGATATTGGTAATAGAGATTTTTTGTAGGGCTGGGTATGTAGCTCATTTGTGGAGAATTTGCCTACTATATATGAAACCCTGGGTTTTATCTCCAGGATGGCAAAATTAAAAACAAAAATGAAACAGAGGTATATTGTTTTTCAAATATGATCTCCATAGGCTTTACAATAAACTTTCAGTCATTTTAATTTTGTTTATGTTAAATTATTTTTCAGCATTAATGCCCACCATAGTGACTAAAATTAAAGACACTACAAGCGGCAATATCAGTAGGTGTGTAAGCAAACAGTCTCACACATTTTCGGTAGGGGTGTAAGACAGCACAGTATCATCGCTGAACAAATGTTTTAATATTTCTTAAAAGCAAAACTTACACTTTCATGACACCCAATCAAACCCATTTTAGAAATTTACCAAACCTCAAAAAATGCTTGTTTCCAAATAAATGTATTGAAAAATATTTTTAATAGCCCCAAATTGAAAGCAGCCTAAATGTCCATCAGTGGGACAGTGGAAAATAAGCAAGCCATAGCCTAGGGTTCCTACACTGAGATACTTCTCAGCGATAAAGAATAAAACAAACCTTGATATCTGCAGCAAGAAGGATGAATTGGAAAACACTGAGTGAAAGAAGCCCTGCACTGAAGGTTTCAAGCTGTATTATTCCATTTATATGAAATCTGAGAACAAGTAGAACTAATCAATTGTAAACAAAATTGGGAGCCATCGTGGTTCCTCTCACTGTGACTGAGAGGCTCTTGAGACCTCTCTGCGATGGTAATAACATTTTATTATCTAGTGTCCCATGACAGTGGTGTCAATGACAGGCACACATTCCACTATACATAAATTCCATGTCAAAATAACACACAAACTATAAACTGAAAGCACAATTTACAGCAGTGGTACAGATCTGCTCCACAACATTTTGATGAAATGTATGTTACTGTATGTTGTTTTTCAAACTCAATTTGAGCTGTTTCTCCTCAGCATAAGAAGAATTGTATCTTTATCCTTTTTGGGAAGCTTTTCCTGTTCCCAAAGATTATTTCCAAGTTCACATAATGAAAATAAAATAAAAGAATATTCTGGGTCCAACAGATGTGCCATATTTCCCTCTGATTGCTGTATGACTATGAAACTCAGTCCTCCATCATCTTTTGGGTGCCCCTCTCTGGGTGGCGTCCTAGAGGTCAGACCTCAAAGATGCCCCCTTGCTTCCTTTTTCCTATGCTCAAGATAGAGAGGAGGGAAATGATGTGCCATGTGCTGGTGTGTAGCGGTGCATGCCTGTAATTGCAGATAATCCAGAGGCGGAGGCAGGAGGATCACTGAGTCCAGGAATAAAAGACTAGCCTAGTCAATATAGCAAAACAGATTGGAACATACATACACCTGCCACTTAACAAAATATATACATTCTCTTCCTGATAAGTAGCAAAACTCTTTCCCCTCTAAATCCAGTTATTTATGGCTCATCCTCTTACAATGTCAAACCTTTGCCCTTCACTATTACGCATCTGCTAACATTTTATTTCAAATCTTAAAAGGGGAAGAAATGTAACTCTTGGAAGCAGGGACCTCCGTGCTCATCAAGCCAAGACCTGGTCAACTTTGTGTCACTAAGAAAAGAAAAACATTTCTCATTCTTTCAAATCTCTTATAAGGAGATTAAAATGCAAACAAATCACCCTGCCACAATAATATGTCTGCAAAGCCATGAAAAGCACTCTTAAAATGCACACATCAAGAAATTGCTATTTAATTGTTTTTGTAATAGGAATCGTCTGTACTCTAAGCCATTACCTGACTTTCGTTTCTTGACTAAGAATTAGAATAGAGAGTAAATGCTCCTAGAGTGAGAAGAGTTCATGGCCAAGTTCCCGCTCTAGGTCTAAGCAATATGCTCTGTATGGAGGGGTATTATAAAAGGGTCGGAATTGTACTCTAATTAATTACTACTTACTGGGTCTGTAATACTGACTTTAATAATTGGGCAACATTAGTAACCAAAAAGCTGGTAGGTATTAGCCAGGTAAGACTATCCTTCCACTGAGGGATCATCAGACCCACGAAGGAGAAATATATTGTTAAGCCAAGCATAACTGATTTCCTTTTGCAAATTTGCCACTTATGTAATCGGTCTATTTTCTCGTTGGAAGAGAAAGACAAGGGAGAAAGGTTGTGAGAAATTACACTAATGGATGTTGCTATACCAAGAAAAACATTGTAAGGGGAAGAGAAGCATTTCTATGGAGTGACTGTAATCATCTTTTAGTAAATGTAAACTGATATTGCATTACTATTTGAGCCCAAAGTGACCATCTAAGAGGAGAATGAACACATCCTTAGACTAAATGGCTTACAGTATTTTAAACCAGCTCATGTTTGTGTTTCTGACAAATTTATCTATTGTGTGTATAAATGAGGAAATGGAACATTTCTAAACAAAACGTTGATATGAATTAATGTAATAACGGAAAGAGGTAAAGAAAATGACAGTAAACTTTTGTAGAAATATTTTGGAAATGTCTGTTTTAAGCCATGGATGTTAGCTGCTTATATGATCCTTGTAGATGACAATGAGATAATGTTTCAAATTCTGGAACCTGAAATCAAGTAATAGAAGCCAGCCAAGTAAGTTTGAGCAGACACAAAAGGGAAAGCAGGAACATAAATTGGCACAATCATAAATTAATAGAAAAGCCAGGTGGATAGACAGGCACAGGCCAAAGATGAAAACTCTTCATACAGAGTCACAGGCCGAGGGGCCATCAGTGACTTCCTTATTTAAGCATTGTGTTGGAGAGTTACATACTTCTTTTATTGGTCCCTTTGTAGGTGCGGAGAATGCAGCACAAAGTAAAGTGATCAAGAGCCCTAGTCTCATAATGTTTGCTTACAAATAAATAATAATAATTAACTCATGCATGTGCAAATAAAAAGTACAAAAATGCAAATAAATCATGGTGAATTGATGAGAGTGATCCGGTGTGGTGGGGCGATAGAATTCAAAAGGATGTTGGAGCGGTGTGTTCCAGGCAGACTGAATAGAAATTGGAAAGTTTTGAGGCAAGATTTTGCTTTTATATTTAAGGAAGAGAAATATGGTCTTTGAGGGTAGAGTAAGGGAAAATTGTCAGAGATGATTTTGGAAGTAAAATATCATCCAATTATGGAAGACCTTGTAGATCCAAGTTAGAGACTTGTCTTTTATTCAGGGTGGTGCCAAAAGCCCTTCTCCTTCCTCTTCCTCTTGTTCTTCCTCTTCCTTCACTCCTTCCAGCTTCTCCTCTTTCTCCTCCTTTTCTTCCTGAGCATTTCAGATCCGATGTCCTTAGGTGGGGCAGAATGATGTAGGGAGTGTGCCCTAGTGGTCCTGAGCAGGCATCAGAGCACAGAAAAATAGGAAGTATGCATGAACGCACTGGGTTGTGTAGTCCCATCAGCCCATCAGTATGAGGAATGAGCCACATGGAAGGGTTGCGTGCTGGAACCAGTGTGGGGAGAGGAGCTGGAAGGGACGTGGAGAGCTCTGTTATGGAGTGATAGCACAATGCAGGGCACGGGGTGTTAGAGCCCAAAGTGGTATGGAGCAAAGCACAAGTGGAGGCAGATCATAAGAGCACTAATAAAATAAGGAAATACATGAAGGATAATGGGAACCAGATTTATATGTATTGGAATTAGAGTATAGAATATAGAGCATAGATTAAAGTATGAGTTAATAAGCTTTATTTATTTATTTATTTTTGGCGGGACTGGGGATAAAACTCAGGATCTTGTGCTTGCCAGGCAGGCTCTTATTCCACTGAGCTATATCCCCAGCCCAGAGTATAGTACCTTCGATGTCACATAAATTCCTCCTATTGATCACACTGTATTTACAAAAGAGAGCATAAGTTTTTGTAGGAAATGCACCCTAACTATTCAGTTTTGATAGAGCATCAGGTTGTCAACTTAGCAAAAATTGTTTAGGAGAAGCATTTTTAGTATTGGAGTTGACCATTTTCTTTAAGTTTAAATTTATTTAAAAATGGAACAGGTTGTAACGAGAAGCTATTGGTGATTTTTGTTCAGTGATTCACTGATCTTTGCTTGAAATGAGACATGGGATGATTGCTGTGCGAAAGGGACAGTTCTAAAAGCAACGTCGCATATAGAAGTATCAAAAGAGAGGCAGTACACAGTGTTTGGATTCTTGTGCGGGGTTGGTCCGTGTACATAACACCTCTTCACCCCTTCCCTCACTCCCCACCCTCTCTGACGTCTCGTGATCACTTTCCCCTCTTAGAGAGATCTATCTTCCAGCATCATAATGTCTGTCTTTTATTTTGCACTTCATTTAATACTTTGGGTTCCACAGAGAGAGAGAGAGAGAGAGAGAGAGAGAGAGAGAGAGAGAGAGAGAGAGAGAGAAGCAATTTGAGAGACCATCACAATAATTGAAAGGAAGGTGCTGGTTTGAACCAGGAATATGATAGAGCAGAAGGTGACAGTCGAATAGGTGGTAGAGTCATCTTTTGAGACGATGACGTGCAAAACTGGAGTTTTGTGGAGAATTTAGAAAAGAGAAAAAGTTAAGTAGGGTGACTCAAAGTTTTGACAAAGTTTTAAGCTCAGACATTGCGTGCTGTAAGCTGTCTTGCACAGGTGCATTTTTGTCTTCTGGTACTATTGTTTCCATGACTTAAGGGTGTGAGACTGTTGCAATAATATCGTGAAAATAATTTCAATCATGGTGAAATAATCACAGGACCATGCCCCTTACAGAAGCCTTGTCGATCATATCACTTTTTATGTTTCATCAATAAGAATGTAGGACAGAAAGTAACACAGTAGCTGGAACAAATTAAAGATGACTCAGGGTTTAGTTAGTTAGGTCAAGTGTAATTTTGGAGAAATTAACAAATTAGTGTCCTCAAATATACAATGTGGAATAATGACAGTATCTACCTTGTAGATTTCCCTCAGAGTGAATTAAAATACAAAATGCTTAGCACTTAGTTAAGTATTAGTACTGTTTAAGTCATTTTCTTACTAGCAAGTAATGGTGGAAGCACTGTGTAATAGTTCCAAATACTTTTGATTACTTTTAATGCAAAGTAATTATTTAAAGTTTAAAGTAATTATTTCAGTTTTAATAAATATGTATAGTGAGTGCTTCCTGATCCTCATCTTGGCCCAGGAAGTTTATATTTGTAATCCCATGAATGGTTATTAGAATTCTAGTGAGTTAATTCCAATCTATCACTTCCAGTGCCACCTGTGGTGAGTATAAAAATACTAAGGTATACTTGTAGTTGTGGGGAGCCAAGGGGTCCTAAATGCAGTGAGGGTGATGGCTAACTGGAACAAAGGCCTCAATCCAGGGCCACACCCAGCTTTTATTCATTCATGAAGAAGGGAGTGGCTTGAGGAAGAGCAACTGTGAGAATTGTGTGAAGTAGGTGCCTGCTGTGAGCTGGGCTAGGTAGGAGGCCTGAAATCACCTCAGCAATGTGCAGAGAGTAGGATATGCAGATAGAGTTATTTGCATAACACAACTGAGGTTGTCTGTGATGTTTTGGGTCTGTGCTTTAGCTCTGGTGTGTAATCTTCCGTGCCTCCGATCTCGAGCCTGGATCCCAGCCAACAGTGTGGAGCACAGTTCTCCCACCCAGCTCACTCACGTTTTGGGAGCTATGGAGGTGGGATAACACTGACCTGTTGCATTGCTTCACATCAGCACCTCTGCCGGACTGATTTGCCTTGCTTAAAGCCAATTGAAGGGATGAGAAAAAGTGCTAGCCAGCTCTTTGCCCGTCAATCCATGGAAGTAGGGCCTGGTTCAGCCAAAATGGAGAAAATGGCAGTTCTTTCCACGAAAGTTGCCCAGGAAGTCCTCCACAGGTGTGAAGATAAGTGGAAGAAATATGTAAACTGTTGTGAAGGACTGACTTTGAATTTTATGTCAGTGGTGAGAGTGTTTCCAAATTTCATAAAGTATGCATTTTCCTGCAGTTTTTTTGTATTTAAAGGGTGAAAATGAATTTAAACTTTTCAGTACCACATTGGTCCAGGAAAATAGCCTGAAATTATTTCAGTGTCTCAAATATTTGAAATAAAAGCATTTGTTACAATATTTACTCCAGAGAGGTGAATGTTCTGGTTGCCGAGAACAGAACATACTTTTGAATGCCTTCCTTCCTAATCCAATTTTATATTCTCTATTTGGTATGCCTAATCATTATGCTAGGACTCGTTCGAAAACAGTTGTTCTTAATTGTAAAATTGAACTGCGCCCCATTAAGCTCCTGCCTAGCTGCTTTTGAGATCCTTGGTGGTTTGGAATGTGGCGATGCATCCACATTTGCCCTCTGCCAGTCCTTTTTATCTTTCCTCTCTGATGCGGTCCCGTCAGTGTTTCAGCTGTGGAGTGGCTCCAGCGTATGTCTGATACAATTTCCTAATCACTGATGCACTGTTCTCACCGCTGATATGTCAGCAGGAATGCCACCTGGGCCTGAGAATTCAGAACCAACAGGACCATATATTTCAATGAAGCAAAAGGGAAAATGTAGAATTAAATAGAAGGAATCACTCCAGCTCTGTCCATTAACTTCTGATATTTCATCTTATACCAACTGTAATTGCAAAAGGAAATACAGTGGAAGTTACTTGAGCTTTTTAATTAACCTACAAAGACATATGAAGTATTTTTATGTTTTAAAAAATGCTGTCTCAATTTTTATATGCATGTTTCCATATTTATTTATTCATTACTTATAAATAATTATTTCTTTGTAAGCACTTGACAAGCAATTGTGAAAAACATTGGTTTAGTTCACTTCTCACAGTCTAAAGTCTACTTTATAGCAAGGAGTTCTACTGTATCATTTCCCAGCTTCAGGGTTACCCAGCTGTGTAATGAAGATGACAGTGAGAAGGGTTAGTGCTACAGCCATTCATTGTAAGATTTAGCATGCAAGTCTTCCTGACTAAATAATATCTTTAGATTACTCAACCTTTGTGAATTTTAGACTTGCCAAAAATAAAATGAAATAGCCTCACCTAGTAAAATGAGCATTGCATTTGGAGCCTGCCTCTAAAAACCTACAAAGGTTTTGTGGTGACAAAAATGGTCCTATGGATGATTTTGATCCAAGAATCAACCTTCAAAATCAAGAGAGTAACAAGATTGTAGGATGGATTTACAACTGAGTTCACAAAACTCAGTATATTTGACATTAATATTGCTGTGACAATAGGGTCATAAGGTTCTTTGATAAATCAGGAAACCAGTTTTCAACCTGATATTGAGCTTTGCCCTAATCCAGTCTGTTGCTGTTCACTATTCCTTTGGCACATCACCCCATTCCTGCTTTCTGGATGTTGCTGTTTTATGGGCTCTTCTTTGGGAAGCTCAGAATTGGCCAAGACTTTGATTGCTACATTGTGTCACATAGTATAACATCCGAGTGTGCAGGGAGATGCCAGACAGGATTTGTCAGTTTGAACTATGAACACACCCTTTCCTCTAATTAGATAACTATATTTTGTTTTCTATGCATATTTGAGCTTAAAGAAGGGGATATATACTTTGCCCATGTCTTTTGTCTCTAAAATGCAGCCAAAGATATCAAATAACAGCATGTGTAGGAGCCATGGAGGGCTTCCGAGTAATTTATCCTGTTCACCTCAACAATTAGCAAAGGTGGCCACCTCGGCATATAAAGAACATACTAATTTCTGTAACAGATTGCTAGTTCAAACCAGGTTCTCTATTCATTTATTGTTACCTTTTTTTCCCCAGTTTTGCTAGAATGGAAGCAACTTGTGAACAGTGATTTTGTGTGTATGTTTCTTGTTCGTACTGAAACAATTGTGGTTAAAAAGATATTTGGCAGATGGCTTACTTTCTATGTGGAATTTTTTCAAAAATATTTCTTTTAAAAGAAAACAGTGTTCTCTTTTCAAGTGATTGTTTTCAAAAGAAAATAAGAAACTTCTTCCCTTTTCATTTGCCATAAGGACTAGAGTATCTTTATCACAAGAATAATTGTTTTTTATCTAAGTAAATTCTCTTAATATTTAAATAACTATGACAGTAATTTACCTGGAATTCTGTACACATAATGTAATGAAAGTTGCAATTTGTCATGAAAATACAGAGAAATCACAAGATCCTGAAATACCTTCCTGTCTTCTGAAAGTGAAAATGTATTTAATAAAGCTTTAGATATTAAATGAGCTATTTTATTCTTTTTACCAATAAGTCATGTGTCAATAAAGAGTACATGGTGCATATTAATTAGAATGTTTCATTAGCTCATGCCATTGTGATACGTATAACTGTATACCTTATATTTCATGAGACTTGATTGCAATTACTGATTTGCCAAAGTTGTTATTTAAATGCTAAATCATAGGACCACTTTGAACAATGTAGTGCCAACTGGTAAGCAGCGCTATAGTTGGAAACCTCCACTTTCTATGATTAAAGATGCATGCCTTTCAAAACGATACTGGACGTATTTACTACATATATTAATTGTGCAAAGCCCAGTAGAAATCCTCCAGAAGACAGATGGAGTTGCTTTCTCATTGTTGGGACAAACACCTGGCACCCACAAGGACAGGTCTCTCTGGGCTCATCTCTGTAGCCATGGGTGAGCGGCTGCCAGTGGGAGACCGCACAGTAGGAGGGCTTGGGCTCAGGAATCCCGCTCTTCCATGAGGCCCAGACGGAAACTGAGAAGGCAGGACCCGTGGGGCAGAGCAAGCCTTCAGGTCCTGCCCACTGACTCCGCTGCTGACCACACTCCATTTCCCAGCAGCATGTCAGCTCTGGAATTGTCTGCTGTTGAGCACCTAACCGCCTTCCAAAGGACCAGCCTCTGAACACATGGGGCTTCGGGGGTGCCTTTCAGATCAAACCATAGAATAGACCTAATTCTAGGCTAGTTTTGATTATCTCAAATATGTGTGAAGTGTTTAAACTCCCCAAGGGCTTGAGAACTACTTAGTTTACCTACCACAAAACCCTCCAATGTGCCTTCATGGTCCTGCTCCTCTTTCTGTTGCATAATTACTGTGGTCTATGTTTTCAATTCCTTTGGTTCCCTCATTCTTGTGAAGTTTCCTTCTTGGACTAGCTGTCTTCCTTGACCTCGTTCCTTGATATCTTACTTAAACACTGCAAGCATTTCAGATGAGGTATATAAGCAGGAGCTTCCTGAGGGTGTGATTCTGCAGACACAGGAAGACGGAGGCCCATGCCTGCAGCCTGCAAGCCAGGCCCTGCGTGTGGGTGCTGCTGCTGTTTATCCCAGTTTGCACCCCATGTTAGCATTTCCTATGAGTAACAGGGTGCAGTGAAGAAGGAGAAAATGGACCTAGACATTCTGACTGCGCGGCACGCTGCTCTCGTGTTTTACGTTTCAGAGATTTCATTCAGCACACTTTCTCTCACACAGGATATATTCTGTCCTCTGCTCCTGTTGATTTTTCATTGTCCATTTTACACACTGTCATTAAATATGTATATGTTCCTCTGCTCACTGACTGGCTCATCAGTGATGAATGACTGAATTTATGAAATGAGCAAATATGGAATTTCCCCCATTCAGTACCCTCTTGTCATTTGAGTCCAAAAGAACTGCTAGGAAAGAGGGGGAAAGAAGGTGGAAACAGATAAAGCCAGGAGTAAGCTACCACTAGAAGTTGGTAAGGTTGATTCCTGTGAAGGTCTAGTACATATAACTTACACACAACCCTAGTGCACTTTGAAGAAAGTTCATTGAGTTGTTGGCCGCATCTGTTGTTCTTTTACATTGATCATTCTTTCCCCTTGTTCCGATGACAGACAGATCCCCTTGGGAAACTGTGCTTTTCCCCTGTGGATGAGGCTTTCAGCTGTACTCTCCCGCTTATTACCATAAGCAACCAACACGGGTCAATCACAGTGAGCCCAGAAACTGGTTGATCCAGGATTGACAAGTGCGAAGCAAGGCCAATTACAATCCTCTTTTGGGTAATGTGAGCCCTAACTACATTGCTAGGAATTTTAGAGTTGCTGGGAATTTATAAAGTACTTCACCAATGTACGCCTGATTGTGGTTTTATTTTTATTAATATAATTTTTAAGTCAAGAGGATCTTTCTTAACATGTACACTGAAGTGCGTCTATAACTCAGTTAAGCTCCTAGAATTGTTCTGGGTGAGGGGAGAATGGGAGGTCTGTAGCCTGGCCTTTTAGGAACCGAATTTCTGAGTGACTTTTGGGAAAAGCACAGCGGTGCATGAAGCTGTTTGAAATCCATCAGTGCGTTCCCAGGGTGGCGCGAAGGACGAACTGACAGAGGGCTAGTGTTACACCCAGGAGGTGCGGCTTAGCACCTCTACGTTTTCTGTCAGTATCACCTTTTTCAGTGGCAGATGTTAAGAAGCAAGTTTTTATTTTTCTAGTAATAATTACCTCTTGAAATGAATTCTTTTCCTTATTTGCTACTCTGCTCACAAAAAGGGACCAGTGACCTGACAGATGTGACAAGGAATTTATTGGGCCTGACCAATCACATGGTGAATAGAACAATGAAAAACTGATTTTTAACGTCAAGTGGTTCATGAGCATAACTTTTTCAGATACTACTTACTAAAAGCTGGAATACAATGCAGGTTTGGAATAGCTGTCTTTGTCACATAGTGTGATAATTCAGAAACATCTAAAATGAAAAGTGGGTTAAAGGGAACAGACATGTAAAATTTGCTTTGGTGAGCAGTGCAGGAGCCAGGCTATGAGTGTGTATCTAAGTGAGGGGCAACACAGATGAAACACAGCGAGACACTGAAGAGGTTAAAATGTGGAAGATCAGGGTCTCTTGTTTCCCTTGGACAAGTATCCTTGAGTGATAGATGCACTTGAGTTCAAGCAATTAGAGTCACACAGGACGCATCTGCCTCCCACCGTGCACTGTGCTTGTCCGGGTAGCAACAGGATCCCAGCTGTCTCTCGCTTTCCCTTGTGCGTCAGCGCTCTTGACCACTGCCTTGTTCCTCGGTGCTCACAGATTGTGGCCAACGAGGCCTTCATCTTCCTCTCTGGTCTCCCACAAAGGAGTTAACTGTTTATGAGTAATGTCCTAGTCCCGTGGCTTTCTAAAAGTGGATTTGAGATAGAATTACTACAAATCAGAAAAGAAAAATGACAGAAAGATTTAAGGAAATAAAGGAGGTAATAATATGTGATGATGGATATGTTTGTTTGCTTGACTGCAGTTGTCAATTGAATATATATAATAATATATGTTGTATTTATATAATATATAGTGCTGCTATATTTTCATTCATAATTATATGGTGTATTTATATATAAATACATTCACATGTAGTATTATACATAGTAGTTAGATATAAACATTGTATTATACACTTGAAATATAAAACAACTATTTAACAAAACAAAAACACTATAGCTGCCTGGGGGTCTGGATGTCTGTTAGAGTTGCTGACAAATGACAACACAGAAGCTAACCTAGCAAGAAACGCCATTATCTGCCTTTTTTGATCCCATTCTTCTGCTCAGCTTATGATTCACTCGAGATTTGTTTCTCTCACCAGCACACACCTTTCATCATTTGTGTTTTTCCTTAATGAATAGGACATGTATCTACTGAGCACTTGGGTTCGGAGTATTTTCAGTGCTACCTAGAGAAGGTACCGCTCTGTTTTGGAATTGAAATTCACACTGAAGCTTAGGTGTCATTCTGGGCTCTTCACCTCGTGGGCCCTGTGTCCAAACCAGTGTCTGAGTCATTGTAGAAAAGCTGGCATAAGCGAGTATTGGTATGGAGCAATAGATACACCTCAGAAAGTTGGCCTAATGGTTCACATAGTACACTACCACTGTAGCCAACTAATGCAAAGAAATGTCACACATTCTTTATAAAGAAATCTTACATAATTAAGGCAGTTATTCCAAAGTATGAGTCAAGAACTCCCTGAGTCATTGAGACTTTTAAGGTCTAAGAAATATTTCTTTTTACAAATACATATCCAGCTAGACCAAATTTCTGTCACATAATTTAAGTATAACTGAATATCACATCAGACTAGATACATAAGCAGATATGAAAGCCCTGCTTTCCCATATTTAATGAAACATTTAAATATATAGTTCTTTTTCAAAACATATTCTATATTGTGCTGTTATGGGTTTTTAAATTCTATTTTAAATAAGTAAATAATTTTTGGTTGGAATTTATACTATAGTAAATATGAATAGATGCTCTTAACATAAACTAACACTCTTCAAGACTCCTTAGTAATTCTATGTGAGGAAGGGGTCACAGGAGCAAACAGTGTGAGAAATGATAAGTTAAAGGAAACTAAAAATGTAGAAGAGAAGGATACAAATCAAGTTTCTGATAATAATTTTTTTCAGGGGAGGGAAAACTTGTTGGCACTGGGCATGAATATGTAAAGGAGAAATTCAACTTTTTCTAGTACTTTCTATGCTTTTATAAAAAATGTACAGATGATAACAAAATACCAGTATTTATTAATGCAGGTTATACTTTCTTCAAGTGAGGGACATTTTCTATATTGTTTTCTGGATTTGATTTTATTTTGGCTAAAATTGGCATAATAGGTCCTCTGCTTAATGTACTCATAACCTGGATGATATCCAGCTGCATAAATTTTCCTTTTCTTTGAATGTTCTGTGGATAATTCGTGTGTTCCTAATATACACCTGTCTAGGAGGAGATAATCCAGATTTCTCCAATCACAGGTAACCACTGTAGATGTGTGGATACAAGTCAGCACTGACTCATTCTTGCTTTTGTTATATTAATAAAATGTTTTATTTTTACAGGCTACTGTTTTAAAATGAGAAACCTTTTGAAATATTTATATTAAAGTAACATGAAATACTTTTAGGATAAGAATCATGCTTAAATTTCTACTGTAATACTCTGAAAATACATGAATGAAGTTGATTTTCAATAACCTAGCAACAGTATGTCAATTGGAGTTACTTTTTGTATAGTATATTCTGTACATTTGGATAAATTGATAAAAATGTGTTTCCATTATTATAGTAACATATGGAGTCTTTTCCTCACCGTAAAAATCTTCTGAGCTGCGCTTAGTCATGCTTCTCTCTCTACATCTGCCATTATCCACTTTCCTCTTAGCTGTTTGTAGGCTTTTGCATTTTGCAGCATGTCGTGTTGTTTATAGAGTATTTAGTCTTTTCAGACTGATTTCCTTCTGTCTTGGTTACTTTTCTCTCATTGCTGAGACAAAATATCCAACACCCAAAATGAAGGAAGGAAAGGTTTATTTAGCTTACAGTTCGTGGAGGTCTCAGTCCATACTTCGCTGGTTCAGAGGCAGAGTGGCACATGGCAGAGGGCAAATGTTCATGGCAACAGAGCACAGCAAAAACAACCAGAGCAAAAGGGAGGAATGGCAGAAAGCAGCCTCTTCTCTTCCCTTACATTGTAAACAGCCCACCTCCACTCAGGGGGCTTGTAGCACTCACACAGTCTCCATGCCCTCCTCTTCCACAGGCTCAGGCTGTGTACAAAGTAAGCACCCTGGTCTCCTGCTGAATCACTCAGCCAAACCTCTAGACTCCCCAAGTTGACACAATATATCAACTATACCACCTTCCCTTAGTACTTAAGTATTACTAAATATTTCAGTAAGCGTCCTCTGTAATCTTGCAGGTATGTATTGGTAGTTCAGTTCTTTTTAGCGCTCTACTTTTTCCTTTACAAGTGTGTATCAGAATTTATCCATTCACCTCTTGAAGAATACCTTGTTTGCTTCCAAGTTTGGGCATTTGTGAATAAAGCCACAACAAACTTCCATTTGTAATTTTTTTGTGGATAAAAACTTTCAGTTTTTTTGTGTAAGTACCAAGGATTGCAATTGAGATCACATCGTCAATCATAGGGAACATGATGTCTTTTTAAAAAGTTTATGCTGCAGTCTGATTTAGAGAAATCCAAAAATTAGGGTTCTGTCATATAGCGCCTTTTATCCTGTGTAATAAAGGCAGACACTTGTACTAAAGTCGGGAATACGAAAGCTCATTTTCATAGCTCATCAAATTTCATTTTCTTAGCTCTTCACGTCGAGAGAAAGTGTGTAGCCAAATTTCTTGAATTGCAAAAATCAGAAAAGCACTCTGAATTGCTCAGACTAAAAGATGAATTTATAGTACTGATTCAATAAAAAGTCTCAGTGGCTATTAGAAAAAAAAAATAAAGTAGGTTTCATAGGACCAGGATCTGGAAATAGAAATTTACATAAAAGGAAACTTAGTGATGTTTCTCTTATCAGAGTCACCTTTATTCGGCTTCTGCTTCTCTTTGTGTGTCCAGCCCATTCTCCTTTCTGAGGGTTCTGGCTGATCCTTCTTCAGCACCTAAGCCTTTTTCTCTTGGCGTGGAACACCTTCCGAGTTACTCCAGCCTGCCTGAGTATGTTTTATCCACCCAAGAATAATCCTAACTCTCGGAAATGTTCAAATGACTTCTGCTTCTATCATGAAACCACTTAGAAAACAATCCATTCCCAATCCAGTGGCATGTAGTACAGCTAACTACTCAGTGGCCTGTATACCATGCCACACACCCAAAAATATCTTAACCAACTTTTTCTCTAGTATTCTCTTTTCAAAGTCCTTAACCTTCTTATTTTCTAACTCATTTTCCTGCCTTTGTCACCCCAATAGCTTCTAATATTCTCTCTACTATTCAGATCTCAGCATGTGTAATGCTTCTCTTTCCCTCACACCCACATGCCAAACACATGCACACCCATGTATGGACACACACACACACACACACACACACACACACACACACAGATAATGGAATGAATGTTGGCTCAGTATTGCTTTTCTAAACTGTCACCTGAGTCTTACAGGCTAAAAGGACAGTTAGTCCTTGGTTTACCTGAACAGTCAGATCCATACATAATGTTTGTCCACATAGCAGTGCTAGCTTGAGGAGGTCATACTGTTAGATAGATGCAGGCCATGGATGAGCTTCCCTTGCTGAGGGAGAGACTTATCAGTGAGGCGATCAGTACATACAATAGATAGGAAAAGTTGAACATGGCAAAAAAGTTAAGGTACTAGGGAGATAAAAGTATAGAGAGTTGTTGTGGAGTGGTTTCATGTTATTTTGCACAGCGTGGTAGTTAGCCTGTGAAACCAATGTCAGCCTTTGCAGTCACCTTAATGGCACTTACTATTCATAACCATTTTGTATTTTTTCTATTATGCTGCAAGTGCTTTCTTCTAAACAACTTAATAATCACAAAATACCATTAGTAAATTTAATTATGTGGAAGAATAATTGTATACTTGCTTAGTATAAATTAAAAAGTCTTTAAGTAAAGATCATGAAGTTCTTATTGGAGATGGTGCATATACTTTATTGAGGAGTGAGTCCTTTGTTTGGCTAAGTGTGGTTAGTAGCTCTGATTTTCCTGTATGAACATATTAATAGTACATAAACAGTATGACCCAGTCATGCATGTTTGCTGAATAGATTTGTAACACTGACAATTTTACATATTCAGTTACTTTTCCAAAGTAAAATTAATACTCCTATATTATAACTGAGGTGAAAATTCTCTAGACATGCATCAGAAAATAAACACAATATGATTATTAGGTAATAAAATGATAATACTTTCATTTATTCCTCATTACCATAACATTGCAGTAGGTCAAATACATGTACTTTGAACTGATCTCTAAAGTAATTTCTGTCTTTTAGCCAGTATTTTAGTTGTCAATTTAGAATTGAGGTTGGAGTATATTAAGGTTCACTGCCAAAGTTGTGGGTTTCAAGATGACGAAGTTACTCGCCTTCGCTTTCCCTCTACTCGGTGCCTGTGTGGGAATGCTGGGAACAGTGAGAAAAACAACTGGGATAGCGTGGTGTGTGCTCAGAAAACTGGACAGCAGCAGCTCATCATTTATAAGAGCAGATTAGAAATAAAGCACTATCCCATAGGGAATTTATTGTATAAGCAAATTATAAAGAATAACCGTGTATTACTGTAAACAATGTGGAGCCATTACATGAAGTGTTTCCTAACATATTTACCATGAGGAACATATACATACAAAGTTGTTACTAAGAAAATCAGGAAAATTACGTTGTGTATTTCTTCAGTCACACACACACACACACACACACACACACACAAAGACAGAGAAAACACAGGAAGGAAAGTGCTGCTTCTGTGGTGCAGTACTAAGTGTGGAGCGCAGGGTGCTCTTCCAAGGTGGGAGAAAGCAGCCAGCCAAAGAAGGTGGGGAGCAGCGCAAAGCGGGTCATAGACCAACTGGAGGAAAGCTAGAGCGTGGATCTGGGCATCTGGCCATCACTGGTCCCCTGAATTCTGTGAAAGCTTCCTGACCCTTAAACAATCTCGTTTAACTTACATTACTTCGATTTATTTTCTAGTACATGTAGCCGAAGCAGCTTTAACTTAGCTAACTCTCTTCACTAGAAATGGAAACCATTGCTACTTAGGTACTTGTACTATGCCTTAGGATCCTGAGAAAAGTGTGCAAGTAAGTCTGCCTAATAATTTCAAACCTTTCACAATAAGATTTACCTTTGCTGTTGTAAACCTACATTTCTAAATTCAACTCCAAAGCCAGATTTGTACTTTTCAGGCTCCCAATGGGCTAATCTGGTAGAGGAAGCTGCCTTGAACTGTAGAACACATTCGAAGAGCCCTGCTGCCTAAAAAAGCTTTGTGGGATGATGGAAATATTCATTCTGTGCTGTCCATATGGGACTCACCAGACATAGGTGAAGTTCAGCACTTGAAGCGAAGCTACTATGATTAGGGGAATGAGCTTTTTAACTTTAAGTAATTTTAAGTAATTAAAGAATGAATAGCCATGCTACCATGTCAGACATCACCAACTGTGGGTGTACCTATGGAGCAGAGGTGGAAGCGGTTTGAGGTTGGGCATTAAAAAAAATTATATCATAACATTTTCTTGTGGGTGTTGTATGTAATCAACGTTTTACATATTTAGAAGATATATGACAAATTTAATCATTACTGTCTTCTTCCTTCATAGCTAACTCTATACTCAGAATTATATGAAAAAATAAAAACTGTAACATATCCTAAGGTAGCTTCCAATCTCAAATCACATTGTTCTTTTAAGTAAATGATTTTTAAAATCCAAGCAAGCAGGAAAGAAAAATAATTAAATCAAAGAGCAAGCAATGGATAATGACTCTTTTTCCTAAGGAATTACAATTTGTTGAGAAAATCAAATAAAGTGTACAACTGTGTCTGAAACGTACATTATGGGCGCCATCACCTTCAAATGTAACTCATAACATTTGGTGCAACGTGATCTTGCTGATTCTCAAGAAGTTAGCTGAAATAAGTCGGAAAAACAAGTAATACTTGTAGTACATGATAAGAGGAAATGGATCATTCAAAGAACCAGTAGGTGCTGCACTAACTCCCAAAGGGGAGCCACGTGGGCCCAGGTGGGTTAATAAAGCCCAAATAAAATTTTGGTAGCACGTAAACATTTTACAAAATGGAAAGGAAGAGTTTTTAGAAGGAAAAAGATAGCTAAAGATGGATCCTGAGCCTTACAAGGTTCTGCACAGGCCAGAGGTACAAGGGTGTGGAGAAAAGATGAGAAAACATAGTGAACTTGTGGAGGAGGAGTCAGGAGTCTGCACGTCACTATTCAAAAACAGGGTAAGTCTTACTGGGTTGTAGAAAAAAATATTTAAGAAACCCATAATAGAGACATCGATCATGTGTTGGAGATATTGGTCAATTCTAACACTTCCTACAACTTACTTTGTGCAATGGAATTTCTCCTCTTCAAAAGAAAATATTTACTAAACATAAAAGTTAATGACAGACTACTATTTGATAACTAAACATGCTTTCCAAACAATCTTAGTATTTCCAAGGAAGCCTGAAGTGCAGCTATCTCCAAGCTGGTCAAAGTGGCTTTTGGGTTGACACGATGCTACGGTAGAGTTCTTCCCCACCATATTTGCTCCCAATGCAAGAAAACAAACTAACACATTGCTTAGAAAACTGTTAAAACAGTGCTGGAAAACACCATGGGAAATTCATTCACACAATCCTGTCTTTATCTGCCATGCTGATTGCATGTATGTATAAGAGTGATATTTTTATATAAAAATAGCTACAGTCCATCAAGAAGAAGTACAATAAAACTGTACGTATTCTGTAGGCGGCAAAGACATGAGTCATGCTTAATGTTCATTCTTTTCTTTTTCCTTTCTACTATTTATTGAATTACAGCAAAGGAGCTACATACATAGGATATAAAATATGTGAATACTAATACATTTTTATTTTAAAGAGAAAAAGATTAAAATAACAATAAAACAGAGCTTGAAAACAAATTAATAAGAGTTTTAGAATTATTAATACATTACATATTATTGTTGTCATAGTAGTTAGTCAGAGGACAAAGTATACCCAGGGTCTCTTGTCCACAAACATTAGCACATCTTTCTTTTCAAGGACCTAAGAGAAACTAGGTATACTGTGTACTGATATATTTTCTTTTTCCCTTCCTTCCTTCCCCTTTCCTCCATCAAAGTTTGTCAGTAAACTGAAGTCAAAATGGATCAAACATCTAAATATTAAAATAGGAACATTAAATTTAGGGAAGCAAAAATAGGTAGGGATCTCAAATACAAGTGTAGGCAGAGACTTCATGAACAAATCCCAGGCTACAAAGGAAATATTACAAAGAATAAACAAATCAGATATCACCTTATTAAAAAACTTTTGCACAAGAAATCACCAACAGAGTGAAAAGACAACCCCCATAGTGGGAAAATATTTTAGTTAGTTGTCCCTCAGACAAAGGATTTTCTTCTAGAACATATAAAGAACTGAGAAAAAGAACCTCAGATCCACAAATCCAAAGACCCAATCCAAAAACAAGCATCAGAGATGAATACACACTTTTCACATGAAGAAATACAAATGGCAAATAAATGTATAAAAAAAATTCAACATAACTGGTCATTGGAAAGATGCAAATTAAAGCAACACTGAGATTCCATCTCACCTCAGAAAGAGTGGCTATTATCAAGAAATCAGCAAATAACGAATGCTGGAGGGATCATGGGAAACAAGAAACCCTTCTCCACTGTTGGTGAGACTGTGCACTGCTGCAACCACTATGGAAATCAGTCTAGAGATTCCTCAGTAAACTAGGATTAGAGGTCCCATTCAACTCAGCTATTCCCCTTTGGAGTATCTTCCCAGAAGAGTGAAAAACATCTTACCACAGCAATATATGTGCACCCATGTTTATAGCAGCACAATTTGTAATAGTTAAAATCTTGGAAGCAACCCAAATGCCTATCAACTGAAGAATGGATAAAAAATGTGTGTGTGTGTGTGTGTGTGTGTGTGTGTGTGTGTGTGTGTTTTATGTAATGGAGTACTACTCTGCTGAGCAAGTAAGTAAGATCCCAAGTGTACAATAGATATTGCGAATTGGTAAAAAAAAATCTGTTAATGTTCATTCTTAATAAGGCTGAGACTAAGTAGCAAAAGACAACATGTTTTCCCATATTATTTTCAAACTCATCTTTTAGATTTTGGTTTGGTAATAGAAATATTTCATATCAGTATCCGCCAGTCACATATGATTACTGAGCATTTGAAATATGATTGTTGTGAATAGTTGACTTTTTAACGTTTTAAATATTAATTAATTTAATTTGAAATGTGTAGCCAGTGTTACCAAATTATATTGTTGTGAACAATTCACATCATAGCACAGGAGATATAGGAAGCAAGGAACCTTGAAATATCAGGTATTGCTTTTGAAATTAGTGATGTTATATTTTCAGTGTACAACAGCATCTTTCCCTTTTAATGTGTCCATTCTGTGCTACAAGTATATGAGAATTAAATATATATTTACCTTTTAAATCATCTCTCCTCACTGTAAGAAAAAACAATTTGCTTTCTTCTAGTGTTAATGTATTATAGACTTGTTAGTGAATCATAGGGGTTAAGAATGAAATATATGTGAAAGATATAGATGTTAGATGAAGTAATAGCAAGTATTTACCAAATATTCAATTCAGCTTTTAATCTGATCTCACTCCAGAAAATATTGTAGTCAAATTAGTGTTTAACAACCTATATAAACTTTATTTCTCATAGAGAGGAATGCTTTAGAATTTCATATTGTAGTAAGATAGAATTCTTGAAATCAAATAATATTATAATGGGTTTTTGCCTTGAAGAAATATCAAAAAATAGAAATTCAATGCTACAAATTATAAATTCAGGTGTAATGATGATACATATACACCTAAATATCTTTTTATAAGATTAAAGAGGGAATTGCAAGCTATTCCCATGAATCAAAAGGATAAACAAATTCATTTTTAAAATACATTTTAACATAGATTATAACTTTTAACCAAGTTCTGGCAAGAACACACAATGGAGGGCAGAAGATCTGTATGCCATGTTCTGCAGCCCTTGGCCTGTGTGCTTTATTACTACAGCCTCATGAGAATCACTTTTCAATCTTTTGTGTGCTGAAGTGCAGGTTTGTATCCAAGCTTTGATTTGAATCCTAATTCTGATACTTTCAATCTGCCCAAAATTGGATAAATTCTGTGGCTTTATATACTCCGAGAAGACTTCCACAAGGCCATGGAAGGAGACAGGTGTAGAAGTGGTTTTTGTAGAATCTGAGTGTTTAATCTTTCTGAGCTCAGACATTGGTATAGCAGGTGCAAAGTAAAAGGGAAATAACGTATGGCTTGGATAAGGAGAACAGAAATAATGTATAAGTCGACACTCTAAAAACACTAGTACAATGACCATCCTAAAGTAAATCACCAAAAAAAGAAAACCATTGACTGAAAAGGACGACGGAAGACACGAGGTGAGGTCCTGCAGGGAGGAGAAGAGACGCTGGGTGATGCAGAAGCAGAGTCACAGAACAAAGGGCAACTGGTTTAACTTACTAACACTCTGCTGCACATGCACAGACCTGAAGAGAACGTCCCTTTAGCTATAATATGTTGCCAAGGAAAAGCATTTCACAAAAGATTTAAATCACAGTCTCAAAATTGGAACTACGAGTCTGTCTAAATTAGAAGGTTAAGGATGAGTGCTTATGACAGGTAAGTGTGAACAGCTAGAGGCTGTATCCACAGAGAGGAAAACAAGTAAGAATTTGTTGATTCATTCTTTATTTGGTTCTTATTTTAGAATATGTATATTATATATTCATATATGTATTATATGTTATACATATGATGCATTATATTCTGTATATTTCAGGATATACGTCGTATATATATTCCGTGAGTTAGCATTTTCTTCTAGTATGCCGTACTGTGGCGTTTTGCACCACTTGTCCCTGACAAGCTCTGACTCCTGCCAAGGGCGCTTCCCTGCTTCTCTATTTATAAAAGAAACCCAACACTGAGGGAGCAAAGAAACAGAAAGCGTTTTGAAGATAGAAACATCATCATAATTTGAGAAAACATAAGCTGAGAATCTGCGACTTGGTTTCTTAAAATAAGGTCTAATTTTAAATACAATAATTATCCCGTGTTTTTGAAAACTAACATATTTTGTCTTAAAGAATACATGTTCTACTTTCTGGAAGCAATTGTTTCATGCTTTCAAAGCATTTTAATGTTGCTTACAAGTGAAATGCACATGTACACTAAAACGCGAAATGCAGTTTTCAGCTGCTTGAATAAGGGATACCAATATTAAATTTTGCAGAGATATAATAGTAGATTAGTCAAATGTCCCCATCTGAAGCAAATAAAAACAATTTAAAAGAAATACGCTTCTTCTTTTAAATAGATTTTATTAGCATTATATTCCCAGTATAAATTAGACATATAATCTATCAGGCAGCTGAAAGAATCAGACCATTTTTAGACATATTACAGAAAGTATTATCTTTACAAACACGTTATTTAAAAGATAGCCAAAAAATAAGATGTAAAAACATTGTTATGCGATGCAGACATGTATGAAACAAAGCAATCTGTATCAAGGATCCAAAACATGAATAACAGCGGAGGAATGCCTTGAATGTTAAGCAGGACTCTGGGCAGAACAGGAAATGTGCCTCTAGATGCTTATGTTACAGAAAGCTCGCAGAGCACAATTTTAAAAGTATGTTACAAATCTTGGCTAGAAAAGTCAACAATCCTTATTTTGGAAAGTCAGTAATCTGAGCAGGATAACTTTGGCAACCTTTCACAACTACTATGGCAACAACAATCTTACAACAGGCTAATGATAAATTGTGCTGAATCACCCTCCGTGTGGCGAATGCGCAAGATGTCTACAGTGTAAACAGCTGCCTGCTCCTGCCAGTCTTGGGGCAGAGAAGGCCAAAAGGCACACTCGCAACAAAGCTTATGTTCATGAAACTGCAACATGAACTAGAAAGAAAGACTGCCTGCTGGGCAGTGTAAGCCCGATCTCAGCACCCCTATCAAAAGAAGAAAACAGCAACAAAAGAGAGTCCAAATGATGAAACATGAATACATTAATTCTAGATATATTTTAAGTACCTAAATTTAAAAACAAACCTTATTCAAGAAAAATGATCCCGTCATCTGAAGGGACAAAAATGATGCTAGAACATAGCATCTTCCTAGGAATACTCAACTCTACAATTTAGATGAATTCTTAGGACGTTTTGAACTTTGATGTGTTTGTTTTGCACTAAGTCATTCACGCATACAGATACGAAAGCAACTGGTGGGAGTTTTTGAGTATTCAAGAATGGAAGGAAACGCGGTACTTCCAAGGAGCTGATAAGAAAGTTGTAGCAGCCGGGGATATAGCTCAGTGGCGCAGCACCTTCCTGGCAAGCTCCAGGTCCTGAGTTCGATTCCTAGTACCTAAAAAAAAGAAAAAGAAAAAAGAAAGTTCTAGAGAAGAAGCTTCACCGAACTAGAGATGAAGGGTGAAGCTATACAAAAAACAAAAACTATCAATGAACAGTATAAAAATTGAAACAGTTTATAGAACAAAACTACAATGAATGTGAATACAATATACTCATAAATACATAGAAACTGTGGTGAAAACAGTAAATCATGTTTTAGAGAGAAGAGAGGGAGCAAAATTAAATAATTTAATGCATGAAGTGTTAGTAATAAATATCCTTGCAGCTAAAAGGTAAACACTAAAAAAATTAAATTATTTGCTCAATTATAATAGGGAAGAACAAAATAAAATTGCTGAAGCTGTACAAACTCAATTAGAATATCTTAATTGCTCATTGCAGACGTTTTTAAAAATCACTTCTGCAGAAATAGTAAACTATTCATAAGTGCATTATTAATGACTATATATCATTGAAGTATAAAAAATGTAAATATAGAAAAAAGCAAAGCAAGTATAGCCCCATAAGGTAAAAAACAAAATCACAATAAAATATTATTAAGAACATGAAAATACACAATGTTATTACAATTTATAATCAATTTACACTGTATAAATAGGTAAAATAATGTTTAATAACAGACATAATTTTTTTTATTGGGTCATATGTGAAATCACGATTACAAGGCTAGGGTTACAGTCCAGTGTCACAATGCTTGCCCACATTAGCAAAGCCCTTCCTTTAGTCTCCAGCCCACCAAGCGAAACAAGCAAAGAACAGAAACAGCTATAAACTGCTTATTAAACGCAAAAGTATGTGAATTCCCACCATCCTGTCTAGTGAAACTCTGTATTATCTCTAATGTTTTCTTAAACTATTTTCATATTCTCTTTAATGATTTGATCAATCTTCCATTCTTACATCTAGTAATCTGAGCAACTTTGTTGAAGATAACAATATGTAATATAACAACCACTGTCAATCCCTATCATTTGGTTTGAAACCCAGTATCATTTTTAATATTCTTGCTTTGTTTTGTTTGTGTTTTGCTACTGTTCTTTTTTTATTATTCTCTTTAAAATGAAAAAGCACAACACTGTGATCAGTGACCAGAAGTATTGCTCTGAGTCATTAGTGTTCAAAGTAAACAAAAAAAATAAAATAAAATTTCATCTCAAATCCATTAGACTTGCAAAAATTAAAAAAAACAAAGGATGTAAAGAATGAAACATCTTTGTAATAATAACATAAGTTGCTTTGGCCTTGTTGAAAAGTGATTTGATTTAGCAGTCCTGTTCCTGGAACACTTTACCAGAATTAAAAGCGCCTCATCATATAAAGATGTATGTACAGGGATATTTATTGTAGCATTAATCACATTGGAAATCATGCAGTGAAATGAAAGGAAACAAAATAGTTGGCCAATGAAAAGAATATAGTTGGAAAAACATGACTTACATTTCCCAAAGTATATTAGTTAACATTATTAGAAGATTAATTTATGGGGATAGGTATCGAATCAGGGTTTCCCACAGATGTTTTGTGTGAAAATAAAAAGATGAACAAAGGAGAGTAATATGATTTCATTTGTAAATCATCGGCAGAATAATACCTTATACACGTATGCCTGTGGGTGGTTGAAAGACAGCGAGCTGGGTTTGAGTAATATGGAAGGATTTACACGCTGCAGAGAAGTCTTTCACTTGGGCGATCTCCTAAAACACTCGGGATGTTTGTAGATGGAAATTCTTGCCGATGAAGGTAGGAGGTGGGAAGCGCAATGATGGGGGGAAAAGTGAGCACTCCCTTCTAAAAGACACTTTGCAGAATACAAATCTACTTATGGATTCAAGTAAATAAATATATGTGTAAGTGTGTCTGCATTTTATATTGTTGATATAAAATAACAGTAACTTCTAGATATTCAAAGCTATGCCAAACAAATACAAACACAAGAAGTTAGAACTCCCTGTCTCAATAGTTAGCAGTGTTGAATTGAGGGCAAACGTTTTTGGGACTTTACAGATGGGCCTTACAATGTCAAGAACTTTCCAGTTTCACTTGAGATTGAAAAGAAGTGACACAAGGTCTGGAAGGAAATATTATTTTAGTTCAGATAATCCAAGAATACATATTTGATAGTTTACTATTTTTCCAAGAATGTGGAACACGTTGGTAGAAGTTTAAATTGCTATTATTCCCAAAGAGGATATTTTAATAGTATCTTCAAAATTAAGTGTTGCTACTTTGTATCTCAGTAACTTCAATTCTAGAAATTAATACTTCAAAGTGTATTTTCCTCTCAGTGAGATAATGTGCATGTGAGACTATTTAGTGTGGGGCTTCTCTGCAACAGTGGGAGCTTGGAAAGGAAGTCAAGACCCCTTTACGGGAGAGTGTGTCCATACATGACTTTAACACCAAAAGTAGGATCCCTTGCTTCCCTAGAACACATCAAGAAACTCACATGGATTGGTATGTCCTTCAGATATAAGTGGAAATGACACAGAAGAGCATGTGTAGTCTGCTATCAGACAGAAATCAAATATATGAATATGTATATATGCTTATAATAACTCACTGATTAGAATAAGGAAACTTCGTGGCTATGAAAGACACATAGGAAGGAAACATATCTCCGAGGGTGTGCACTGTGCTCTACCTTCCTTTCTTAAAAGAAAACACTTTAAAAATATGAACTTTTATAGTTTAAATTGAAACATTTATAGTCTATGCATTAAGTGTATATGTATGTATAGTCCAATTTTTAATGTTCCTTCAAGAGGACTCTTTTAGGAAAGAATTATTTCTATAGTAGATTTTAATTTGGAGCTAGTGAATTTAGGTAGGTGTCTGCTAACAGATACGGAAAAAGTTTAATATACAGAAGGCTATGTGTGGTTCCATCCAAGTGAAGGCATAGACATGTCTATAAAAATGTCAAGCACTGTACTCAAAAGAGTAGGAACAGCAGCAAATTCTGGGAAGTGAAGCGTTATGCTACTTGGTATTAAAGGAATTAGAGAAGGAGGCAGAGAAATGTACTTTACACCATAGTGTGACTAAGATTTTTGAAGACAGGTATGTCTTGTTTGTAAAACAAAAAGAAAAACAGAAGGAAGAGAGGGCGAGTGAATTTTCCTACCCTAAAACAATGAGAAAGTGCTCTTCACTAAGAGACCAGATTTCTGAAAGTGAATAATTTTAGGTTAGTCTCAGCAGTCTTTGATAAAGTCATGATTCTATTTTAATAAATATGTGTCATGGACATAATGCCTAGGAAAGGGAAGTGAGAATGTAAGACTTAATGCCGTTATAATTTCCAGAATTAAGTGCTCTGACTTGAGGATGTCTCCTTGGGATTCAAGAAGAGTTGCTGAGTATGGGTTTTATTTCAGTTATTGAATAGAATGCGTTCCTCAAGTCTCTGATGCACAAAACCTAATGCCTAATTTAAAGGCTAAGTTTGTATAAAATGCTGATAGGGTTATTACCAAAATACACCATTAAAATGCTATTAAGGTTTTATTATTTGCTAACTTTTCCTTTTACTAATTTGGAATATTGACTATTGTCTTATAGAAAGTTAGTTTGAGCGCAAGATTTTCACTTAAGTAGTAAAATCCAAGTCTAGCCTACAAGCTAAGCAAAAGAAAATACAGAAAATGTATCTCTGAAAAATACTGAAAATTGGTGATCTATTTAGGACATAAATTCAGTTTAATGCCAAGTACATGTCATTTAAAGTACATCTTTTATAGATGCAACACGGGGCCTTTGTAAATGAATGAAAACATGTATCTCCACAAACTATAGTTTAGTGAAACTATTATGAACACCTCCAAAACAAACCGTGTCAAGTCCTTATACTCTACACTTAATATATTTTCTGTTAGGTATTGAGTGAATTCTTCCATAATTACAAGCACAGTATGTTTTCTCATTTTGTTGTTTTAAGAAATATTTTCCAGCAGTAGATCAAAAATATAAATGTTGGAGGCATTGTATAGGAAGGTAACAGCGAAATGATAATGTCAAAAAAAGGGGGGGTGGCAATGTGTTGAATTTTCAGTTGTGTAGAATCATGTTTCTCAAGGGCCCCAAGAGTTTGCTCCACATGATTAGTTTTCCAGTCAGTTCTCATTGCTCACCCTGCTTTCATCCTTCTTTTTCCATTAACTTTGATAAATAGGAATTGTAAACTTTTAAAATTCAATCTCACCATTCAACATTTACTCTGATTCTAATTTCTTTCTTTGAAGATGCTCATTAATTTGCGCTTTTGCTTATTCTACCATGGCTCTAATAGATGTTTCAATTAAAAATAAATCATAATGTCTGAGCAGATAGCCCAATTAGAGGTTTACTAACAAAAACGTACGCTCTGAACACCAGAGAAGAAATTGTGTAATGACTTCAAAAGCTAGAAATAGTTATGTTTTGCAGAATGCAGGCTCAATTTGTATCTGACTAGAAAGTATCAATTAATGTGGGCGCCATAAAATAACATATGGTCTGTACCACATGAAGTTATGTAGATGTAATTGTACTTTTGCCATTTGTAAGACCAGCGATATTTGAGAATTTCTAGAAATAAAATTAAAATATTTACCTTAATTATATCTTAAGGAAGCCTAACCTCTTTTCTAATATTCGCTTCAAATATGAGAAAGTTCTAAATATTCATCCCTTGAGGGTGTCCACTCTTAAATCCCTGATCTTCCAGTACATGGCTGACATATACAGTCCAGCTTCAGACCCTCTCATTGCTCCACAACTTTGAAGATTCTAGAACATCTAATTTAACAACTGCTGGCATATGATTAACCTTGAGTTTCATGAGCTAAATCTGTCCTTTTGAGAGATGAGCTAACCTGGAGACCAAGAGCACATATCCTCAACTCAGGCTTTCAATCTTGGTTTCATTATTTCTGTATCTGTTTTCTTAATCTGAAAAATGAATAAAAATGCTTTCATGAGTCAACATAGCCAGTACCTTAGAACCATATTTTTACCTAACACAGTAAGTAAATCCTTTTTTAACTTTTTGTCTGAAATACTCATGCTAAAATCTAGGCTAAAATAACCATACTGCTTTCTCCCATTGGAAAGGGAGTATACATACTCATATTGACTCAAGATATACTTGTAATAAGTAAGCTAAACTTCTTAGCATATTTTTACATGAATTTCTGGTATGTCAGGGGTCCTATTAAAGATCTACCAGATTTCTTGAAAACACACCGGAGTTGTATTTCTTGAATTACTTGGAAGGAATAGGACATTTCCAATCTAAATCTACTTTTGATCTAGCCTGGGTTAGACGCTTAGACATTCTTGAAATTTGGTAAATGATGAGGTGTTATTTTTATTTGATTTATTTGTCTAGCACCATTTTACCTTTGTGATAGATTGGATTTAAATTTGCCTGAAAACCTGTATCTTTTTATAGATCAAAATAAAGGTTAATGTCCTGTATTTAGTCAAAGTAGGGCAGCCTAATTTTTGATCTAATAGGGACAAACCTTTTGTAGAAACTTCACTAAGGTCATTTGGGAGAAATTGAGCCAATCAGAAAGATTGACATTCTTACACTAAGAATCTAAATGATCAAAATGCGTGCACTGCTTTATCTAAATGATGTATAGAGATGAAGAGAACTGATGCGGGGTCTCTGATAACACATTTGTCTCTCACAAATGTCTCCGAGGTAGAAATAGACCTGGTCTTATTTTCCATTCTGTGCATGTGCTTAATGTCATCCACCCTATCCTTGTTCTGCATGCAGAAACACTTTTTTCTAGCACCTTTGTGGGTAAATGTTAGCGTCTGTCTCCATGATTTCTTTTTCTGTCTTTTGCTACCATCATTTTTTACTATGATAACGTTTCCTCTTTTATTTGGTTCTTCTCAGTTTAGTATATTCTATCTGTGGAATTTACTTTATGCATAAGGACCAAAATCTACACAAGTGACATTCTTTTCTTTTGTCTTATGCTTGAAGTAGACCAAGGCTTGAACGTATGGATTGTTCTCCCTGAAAACATAAAAGTGAAGTAATTGCTTAAAATGGAAATGCCAGACTCTGGCCTTTAATACTAGACTTACTTGAAACACTGTGATGTGTGCAGATATCATTCAGGAAGTATGTTGCAGGGCAGAAACAATGGAATCCACCTTAGGCAACTTTGGTTTTATAAATCTGGGAGAATTTGGCAATCTTCATTTAAAACAAGATATCTAGCTCATTGCCACACACACAGTTCCAGAACTTTCTAAAAAAAGTGATCTAAGGAAACTAAACCCTAGAGTTAACACTGGCTTGATGAGCTTGGTACCAAATAGAAGGACAACTTGGGAAACATTATCAGTGACAATACTGGCGCAGGATTTAGGGGACATGATGGCAGTGATTGTCCAGTGCTTTGTACTTTTGGCTCTGTAGTGAATAGAAATATTCAGCAATTGATTGAGAAGATTGAAAAGAGAGGTTGTTATATTCCTGAAAATTGTTTCATAGATCATGGATTCTTAGTGTACTTGTACATAGAAAGTGATAATTTATTTGTAAACTAAGAGGAAAAAAGGGATTCAACTTTTCATTTCGGTGTTACACGAATATTTCATCCTTAATAATAGGACTGAGATATTGTGAAATACTGATGTTTCTGAAGTGCATATTGCACTTGGTGAGGTTAGTGAAATCCCAAACATTTTTATTACCTGAATTTCCCAGAGCTTTTCTCTAATAACACAGTTATCTCTTACAAAAATCTCAGAGAGAGGAAAAGACTTTGTCTTCATCATGCTGGGAAGTCTTTTCAGCCATATATGTGAGAATATATATTCTTGGAAGTAAGAGACTCAACAATGAATGGTAAGACAACAATAAATGTAAGATATTTGTATTCTAATCTGTATGTGAGGTCTTGCCAAATGGCACGAAGATATCTTTCTTTCATGAGGATTTTTGTTGATGGGTTTAGGTTTGGTTGAAAATATTTTCATCTGAGAATGAGAATCAGGAAAGAACTTATAACCTGAAGGGTAGAGGACATTACTCTAGAAGTTTCTAATCATCATAGGGTAAAATCAAGTCTCCTACTAACAGGTCATATTGAAATAGAAACCTAAATATTGTTTAAAAAGCAAAATAAAGTTAAAAATCATATAGTTTGGCAGTTATCACCGATTCTTCACATATATAAAAGAACCTGGCAATGCAGATTTTCCAAAATATTGTTTTTTTTTTGTTTTGTTTTGTTTTGTTTTTACCAAATTTAAGGACTAGTGACTAAGTACATTCACTGTTCTTCCAACATGTATGAAAGGAGATACTGACATGATTTTATATAGTAAAACAATTAAAGCTGTGCTTTAACTCCTAATGAGGGTAAGGGAAGTTGTATAGTACTTGGAGATATTGACCACATCTGGATATTGAGATATATGTCAAGTTGAAATATATACACCCAGCTTATTAGCTTTAAAATTACTGTGGTAAATCAAAGCCTCAGAGGAGGCACTTCAGAGTATTGTTCCAATTGAAACCCTCCAAGTCATAAGTTCTCTGTCTCTGTCTCTGTTTCTCTCTCTCTCTCTCTCTCTCTCTCTCTCTCTCTCTCTCTTTATGTGTGTGTGTGTGTGTGTGTGTGTGTGTGTGTGTGTGTATAAAATCTCTGGACTCTCTCCAAATATAATTCATATATGTGTACACTTGAATAACTCCTGATAACTAAACTCATAATCAGTTCTAAATTAGAGTGACAACTTACTAACTGACGGGGAGAGATTGCTATGAAAATCAGAGCAATAACACATGGTGTAGGACATTATCCCTGTAAGGAAGCATAAAAGTGTATTTGGTAGTAACTGAGTTTCCAGAAGGAAAAGTAACTGGGTAAAAACCGGCTGAATTTACGGGCTTATCCGCTGAGCCATGTGGTCCTCCAGACTCCTTCTCTACACGTGTATCATTGTTGAATAAACTGGAACCCTTTGTCAGTTCCCCACAGTTCTCCCTCATTGACAGTATGCTCCTATGGATTCCCCTTTTCTAGGTCGAAGTGAGACAATTATTGGAAATATTTCCCCAGATATGGTAATGTAAAGGACTGAGTTACTTTTGTTAATCACAGATAGAGTTTGATGACTTTGTAAGAGATGCTCTTCTTTCTGCCACTGCCATATATGCAAGCCTTTTTCTTGGAATCCTACTTCTCAGACTGCAAACTGAATTCATTGGGGGGGTTTAGCCCAGATTTATCAATTTGGAAGTGAAACCAACGACAATATTCTAAGAAATGTTGCCCTAAGGAGTTATGTGGATAGTTAATCTCATCCACAATATGTGATTTTACAACTTGGAATCTAAGATTTGTCAGCACCCCTCTGAAGGCTATCTTTTGGGTGAAAGTTTCGGTTAAATGACATTTATGCATGACAAAAATGACTCTACAGCCAGAACTTCAAAGTTTAAACAAGTTACATGATTTGGTCTCTAGACAAGAAAGAAACCTGGGTTAATCAAATAGCTATTCGTTTCCTATGAACATAGGCTGGCATTTAGCTTTTCCCCTGAAACTGTGTAATATCATTAAATTAGCTTGGCAATTGAAGGACTAAAGTCCAAATGTGTCACTTACTGGAGAGGGAACAATTTTTTCTTTAAATAGTGACACAGTTTCAATCCAAATCTTATGGTGTTTAGTCCAGTCATTCTTCAATCTGGCACATTGAAGAAGCCATGGGGAAAATATATAAAATGCCAAACTATTTCCAAAGCCAAATGTGGTTTTGAACTGACAAGATACTGCAATCTTTATATTGAGCCACTTTCTAAGATAATTTCATCATAAGCAATGCTAAATGTATTTTTAAGTCCAAGTTTTAGAAACTTGTCCATAAAGCAAATTTCAATGTATTGTACTGTAAGATACAGACATATCCAAAGTAAATAAATGATAAAATGACTTATGGAGACTATAAAGTTGTTAGATATTAAATTGAGTTATTTGAGTTTAGTAGAAATAAGGATATCTACTGCTATCTTACTTAAAACCATTAGAGAAATTAATCATAAATTATTTATTTGAGTGCTTATTTATTTTGGTGTTTATAAAATCATTTGATCAAAAATATTTACTGGGTGTTTGCAGGAAATCCTAGAGCAGGCATCAGGATTTGGTGAACTGGACTTTGAGGTCAAGAAACTGTGATACCATGTTTTAAATTTTATTTTTTACCTTAAGAAATGATGGCTCTTCAATACATATTTATCTTGTGAGTGTATAAATAATATTGCAGATCATATACCTCATATTGAAAAATGAAACGATGCCAACAGTTAAATTTTAAGTGTTTTATCTGTGGTACACTGGTTTCTCCCATCCACCATTTCATTTTCCATGTTATCAGTTATGGTCCAATAATATTCAATGGAGAATTCCAGAAAAGAACAATTTGGAAGTTTTAAGTTTCAGATTACTGTTAGTGTGAGGAAATCTTGTATCACTTCACACTGTCCAGTCTAAGAGGTGAAGCCAACTATTTCCAGTGTATTGTTGCTATAGATGCTGCTATTAATCCTTCAGTGGATTGCCTGGTCTGTCAGACTATCATGTTATATCAAAGTCTGTCATGGTTTGTTTCTGGATGTCCCCCCAAAGCTTCATGCAGTCTAGAATTTATGATTGATTCATAATCCAATGTTGGAACTATGGGTGTGAGTGGTAAACCTTCCTTGGGGCAGGTAGTTTGCATATAGTGTAAGGCAGGGAAAGAGGCATTCTCTCTGCTGCTCCTCGATTTGCTCTCGTTGTTTTTGCTGTTTTTTGCTGCCATGAAATGTTGCTCTGTGCCACGTGCCACTTTGCCTTGGATCCAGCTGAGTATGGACTGAAACCTTCACAAATTGTGAGCTAAGTAGACCTTTTCTTCCTTAATTTTAGAAGTCAGGTATTTTGCCCCAGCAACAAGAGAAAAGTGATGGAGACAGAACTTTTACATGTAATTAACTCTTATTTTTATTTAATAATGGCCCAAAACACAAGAGTAATGTTACTGACATTTCCAGTGTGCCTAAAAGAAGCTACAAATTGTTTGCTTGAATTAAAAATGTGAGATTTCTTGAGTGGAAGATAGGAAAAAAATGTCCCATGCTCCATTTGCTAAGACCTGGAGTAAGAACAAGTCCATCTGTAAAACTGTAAAGGAGGTGAAAGAAATTCATGCAAACTTTGATGTCACACTTCAATCTGCAGAAGTCATGATTGCAATGCTTATGTGCAAAGTTAAGTGGAAAAGACACTAGACTTCATGGTTTGGTACTATTCCTGGTTTCATGAACCCATGGTATGTCTAGAAACATATTTCTCATAGATAAGGGCTGACCACTCTGTTCATTTTTTGAGGACAGATAATAGTTGGTATAAAAATTCCAAAAAGTAAAATAAGGCTTCCAATTGCCAGAAATTTAAAACATTTTACAAAAGTAGAAGGTACAAGCTAGAGTGGAATCTAGGTTTTGTTTAAATAAAGCAGGAGTAACTCAGTCAGTTACACACTTGTAAAGTCACTGATATAAGTAGTGCCAGAAATTTTTAGTCTGATTTTATAGGACTATCATATTCTGTTAAGAATTTTTAATGTATTACTATTATTTTTATTTTAAGCTCAACATGTCATTCAAAAGTACAAAGTTATAGGATAATTTTCTTTCATTTCAAGGTTATTACTTTCTTTGTAAGTAATAAGCCAATCATATGGTCATATAATCTTTTTACATTATAAAAATCAATAAATATGTTATTCCTTTGTTTTACAATTATTTTTATGCTTTCTAATTCTTATCCATGAATCAAATTACTTATACTTTGGTATGAATTAGAATCCCTTTCTCGAAATTTGCGACAAGATATTTAGACATCTGTTATACTTTATTAAAAAACATTAGTGATTTATTTCTATTTGATCTCCTTTTAAAAAATTGCTCTCTTAAGACAAACATACTTGAGAAGGGATTGCCAACAACAATACTTACTTTAATATATCTTTTAAAAAATTTTTTATTGTAAAATGTTTCATTCTGAAGATTTAGAAATTTGAGATTTTTAATAACTGCAAAAGCAGTTCAGTTACCCCTAATGATGAACAGAGTGCAGTGGAGAATTATCCAACCAGAAATTGTACTTACGTGCATAATAAATTGTTATTCGTAAAAATACACTTTAGGGCACAGAACTATATCTCAAATTACATTAGGAATACTTTGCAAGAATTTAAGCAAACTAGAGAATTCTAAATAACTATATTTTTTAAATTCAGCACTTAAAAATGTAACAACTTTGTGCATTCTTTTTCTTTAAAAAATGACCTTGTGTGTCATAGAAATGATGCTTTATTGCTGTAGAAGTGAAAGTCTTGTCTTACAAGAAACTTGGTTTATAGCCCCCCATCCACAAAAGACTGAGCTTGAATCACTAAGTGTGAAGATTCAAAGGAAAATTTTGCCTTACTGGCAGAAATATGTGTAAAATATATTTCCTGTATTAAACAATATTTTGTATGTTTATTAACTTCTTTTTCTGTCAGAATTACCATGTGTTTAAGAGCATGCAGTATATAATGTATCTCCCTGGTGTCTGCCTCCTTAACCCCAGCGCCCTGAACCTTAGCATGGCACCATGGATTAGTCCCACACTCCAGATCCAGCCATCTCTGAAGAAGTCCTACCTATGCCTGCATGAGGCTTCGAGGGGTCACCTAGACTCAGGCCATAACAGAGAGTCAACTAAGCAAGCCATCATTTATCCAAATGGAAGACATTGACAAAACTGAAGAGGAAGAAAAACAGGAGAGGGAGAGGGAGAGGGAGAGAGATGGAGAGAAACAGAGAGACACAGAGAGAGACACTAAGGGAAAATGAGTTGGAGAGTTTAAGTAGTACACTTTAAAGTGTGCAATAGCTGGATGTGGTGGCGCATGCTTGTAATCCCAGCACTTGGGAGGCTGAGGCAGGAGGATCACTGTGAGTTTGAGACCAGTCTAAGCTACAAAGTGAGCTCAAGAACAGCCTGAACTGCATAGTGAAACCCTGCCTCAAAAAGACAAAAAAAAAAAAAAAAAAAGTGTGCAATAAAATAAAAAGTCATGTCATTCTCTTCCATGGAAACTTTAGAAAATTCTTCTTTCCTGACAATACTCTTGTGCATGAGTGCATTTATCTAGAAGCAGTGAAAGCATTACAAAAGGGAACAACTAACGAGAGAGTTAGTTTCCATGCAATAAAAAACTTTCTGAAATGTGTATTATGCACCAGGAAGCACCTGGGGATAGAGAGATGAAAGCAATAGACAAAGTTCTTCCTTCATGTAGTCTGGGAGGCAGGACCCACAGGCGGCCCCCAGTGACGCCTTTCTCCTCTCTGCGTGTGGGCAGACCTATGAATGACGGGCTCCCACACCCAAGCAGCGGTTCGTGCACAGTACATTTTGAGATGAACAAAAGAGAAGTTATTTCATGTGGGCCTGGCCCAATCATAAGAACCCTTAGAAAGGCTAATTTCCTTCACAGATAGAGAGATTCCAAACAAAAAGAGGTCCATGGAGGACCCCATGGCAAGAACCGCGGTGGCCGATGGGAGGTGTGTACAGTCTATAGACAGCAGGTAGGGCAAGAGCGGAGCCTCACCGCGAGACTGCAGGGAAGGAGCGTGTCCAGCAGCCGAGGAAAGACGGTCTTCCCAAACCCGAGCAGCTGCTGTGGTGTCCCCATGCCTTCACTTCGCACCCTGAAACCTTAAGCAGAGGAGCTGGGAGCCATCTCCAAATGTCATCTGTGTGTACGCTGAGAGCCACATTTTCCCTTTTAACCAATAACATCGTGATAATCCGCTCCACAAAAGCCCCAAACATCGTGATAGTCTGCTCCACAAAAGCCCAAAAACTAATAGATATTGTGAAAAGGAAAAAAATTGCTCAAAGGGAAGGAATAACTGGGTTGGGGGAAAGGAGAAAAGAAATAAAGGGGTAAAGGGGAAAGGAAATATATATATATATATATATATATATATATATACAGCTGGGATAACTGTACTGCTGGTGTCTATTGGTTTATTGAAAGGAAGAGTTAATGCTTACATTTTTTGACCAAATTTTCATGTTCATATCTGGTAATCTACACAACTAATCTGAAGACAACTATATACCATAAAACAACCGCTGGTGAATTCCTACCATCTTGTTTAGTGGAGCTCTGTATCGTTTTTGATTTTTTAAAATTATTTTTTATTCTCTTTAATGGTTTGATCAATGTTACATCCTTATATCTGGTACTTTGAGTAACTTCATAGAAGATAACAATATGCAATATAACAACCACTGTTAATTCCTATCATTTTGTTTTGAAACCCTGTATCATTTTTATTGTTTTTGTGTTGGTTTTGTTTTTGTCTATGAGGTTGTTATTTGGATGGTGTCTTTTTAAAAATTCTTTTTAAAGTTAAAAAAATTTAAAAATCCAAAATCTAAGCAGAGTTTGCTGTCTTTCCTCAGTGTCCTTCCCAGTGTTTTTACAATTATTATTGCTTTAATTTAAAACCACTGATGGGATAAATCAATTGATTGGACAGTACGAATCCAGTACTGAGTCTCCCTCAATTGATTCTTCTAGACATACCATTTCAAAACTGGGGCCTTAGCTAGTCAGAAAAATTATTAATAAGGTGATTTACTAAGCACTAAGTGATTGATACCATTTCAATCATTTATTATGCATTTACTTGTATAATCATCAAAAACATTCTAATTAACTTTACCCTATGCATGTGTAGTAGAGCACCGAGATATTAAGTCATAGCCTCAAGACGCTAAAGACAATAAGCTGCAAAGCTACTGTCTGACAATCCAGAAGGTCTTGTGCTAGAATGTGTGAGTTTTAGCATATACTTGCTGCCTGTCCTGACAGAAGTTTGCAGAACATTGTCTGATCAAGTAGGTCCAAGCCACATTTAAATGTGTCCTACTGTGAAGTTGGCACCTTAGCTCCCTGGTAAGTTGCACATTTTGTCCTGTGTGGAATTTTCTCTCTGTTTGAGAAATATTTCATAAGTCTCATGAGGATGAAGAAGCCAGAAAAGCTGTGCCATACAAAAATGACAACTCTCAGGAGAGTTTCCAAGGTGCCGATGGAAAATCAGAGGCTGCCTGTGAATGTTTACAATAACACAGTATGAAAAGTTTCAAGGCCTTATATTTTGAACAGCCACCCTCAAAAATCCCACATTAACAAGAAGGAAATTAAAGTTCAGGTGGAATGGCATCTCACAAGATTTTCAGTATGGGGAATGTTTGTCATAAATAAAACGTAATATGAATATTTCTCGGATTCCTTACAGTTCCCATTTTAGAACTTTCTAAGCTGTCACTATGAGATATTATTATCTGTCTTACTTCCATGGTTTTCTGTGCATCTCGCTGACTGTAAAATAGTGTGTGTAAGACAAAATCGATTTGTAAAGGGAGTCAGAACCCTCAGAGATAATAATTTATATTAATAGTCTCTTCATGATAACATACCATTGTATTATAGCAAAGCACTGTGGCCTTGTCCCTAAGTTAGAAAATATTTGGAGTGCATTCAAGTTGTTATGTCTTGGCTAATGTATAATGCAATTCACCTGTTTTGGAATGGTACAAAACTTAAATTTAACTCACAAAACACCTTTTATATATTTTCACATAAATATATTCATAACTATACATGTTTTCTCACAGGCTTTAATTGTCAGAGTTATCAACACAGTTTGCTTTTTAAATTTGATTTACACACAACTGTTTGTTTTACCATTTAAAAATGGAATGCAAATTAACTCAAGTATTGTACAAAGGTGTATTGAAGTTCAGGCACGAGTTAGATCCTGTGCTAGACAGTGGATACACTGTAATAACAACTTATAATCTATTAGCATAATGAATAATTTACCTTTAAAAAAAACTCACCCTGTATGTAGTTACATTATGTGTCTACTTTACAAGCTCAGTTATGTTTATATATGACTGATTTCAGGACTTAGAAAAATATGTGGTGATAGCAAATTTTACAGTGGTGGCAGAATTCAAGGACATAGACAATGAGTAACAGTGTCCAAATATAAAACCAGATAAAAACTTCACTCTTTTCAGTCAGTTATAAATACAGAAGAATCAATGAAAAAAAGGTCCCAAGCCTCAATGTGGGGACAATTCGAAGACAAATAAAATAAAATGATATTGGATTATAATTCAAAATGTACAATAAAATCCCATATATGCACATGTACACAAAGAATAAGCAAATAAAGAGGAAAAATCGCTATGCAGAAATACTCCAAATCATTTATGAGACAATTTCACCCTGAATGAGGTGGGACGTAGATCTGACATGTTAAGTTGACATGTAGGCTACACGTGTGAATGCCTTCTAAAGCGTACAGCGCTGTAAAGGGACTAATTTGCAGTACAGAAACTGGGAGCTTTGCAGCATCAGTAGTCATGAGCCACACTGATAGTGTGTACTCTTGGATATGAGGTGATGATTCTGGGACTTAATTTGTGGTATTTTTTCCCAAAAACTTAATAATTTCAATCTAATCATGACCATAATATCAGATAAATCCCAAGTAGGATATAATTGGCAGGATGCCTGAGCAATACTCTTAAAAATTATCAAGTTATTCAAAATAAGGACTATCTGAGCAAGTCTCAGCGCCAGAAGGCCCTGGGAGACCTGAGACATGATGTAATATGGTGTTCTGGTGGAGTCCTGGAGGGCAAAATGGACTTTAGGAGTTGGGTGTGGTGGCACACACCTGCAATCCCAGCACCTGGGAGGCTGAGGCACGAGGATTGCTGTGAGTTCAAGGCCGGCCTGGGCTATATCGTATGTTCAAAGCCAGCCTGAACTGTATAGTGAGACCCCATTTCAAAAACAAAACAAAACAAAGCACATTACGTAAAATAAAAGAAAAAAAAACTATTGACTTAGGACTTTAGATAACAACAGCGACCAGTACTGGTTATGGACGGTTATGGATAAACTAATCTAAGATGATAACAGTTGCAGAGACTGAGAGTGGGTCTGTGGAAAACCTGCACTATCTGCAAAATTTTCATTAATTTAGAAATATCCTAAAATAAACATTAATTTAAAAGTTTCCCAGGGTTAATGAGGTAAAGATTCTCTGATACTTACCGTAGGTGAGGATGTTATTTACACCCTCAGACTTCTATTTGCCCTTGGTTCTGACCATTCTGTATTTATTTTTTTATTTTTATTTATTTATTTATTTTATTTTTTTTTTTGGCGGTACTGGGGATTGAACTCAGGACCCTGCGCTTGCTAGGCAGGTGCTTATTCCACTGAGCTATATCCCCAGCCCCTCCATTCTGTATTTAAAAGACTATAGTGAATTTAATTTTTAAAGCTGGATTGATTTAAAAAAAAAAAAAACTAGATTGAATTTAGTTTAGTATCTCATGCCATTCAAGTGGAACTTTTCAAAGAAAAGTTTTTGCATGTATACAACTGTAAAACAGATAATTTATTTTAAAAATTCATGGTATAATGTAGCTTTGTAGTTTTTCTAAAATTTGAAGTTTAGAGTTGGTTGATATTTTAAGCCGCTTCCTTGGTTTTACGCGTCATATATTTTGGGAAACTATGACAATACTATTATTGTAGCCAAAGGAAGGAAAACGTCTTTCTTTGCCTTTTCACGATAGTTTAAATTATACTTACTAAAGGAGTTGTGCACGGTATGGCTACAAGAAAACGTATGTTCCCACTTTACCTATGAAAATTTCAGAGTGTCCAGTGGGGAGAGCTCTGAAGGTGGGCTTCCATGATCATTTCGGAAAGAATGTGCCTAACCAGGGCCTATGCTTCAATACTGTGCCCCTCTGAACCCTGCACTGTACCAAGCAGAAAAATCAGCATATTCCAAGGTTTAGCTTCAGGGTTTTATGTAAGCTGTTTCCTCATTGTAGAACTCTCTTTTTTTCTTCATAAATCAATTTTGTTCTTTGTAAAAGAAAATAAATCTTTATTGATTCTTAAGGATCAATTGATTGTACCGCTTTCAGCTCTCTTGGCAGTTTTCATGTAACTAACATTCATTAACTAAGCAAATATTTATTCAGCTTTTCCTGGGTATCAAACGCTCAGTGCACTAGATATCTGTTCATGGCTTCTTGGAACTGTCAGGGACTCGAAGCTGAAGGTTTTCTAATTCACCCTAACCCTCAGGACTCAGCAGAGGCCTGCTGTAAAGTGATCAGGGAAGGAAAAGAAAAAGGTTTTCAGTTCTGAATGGAGAACAGCTTCTTCTGAATGCAAGATGTTTGAAGCTGAAATTTCTTTCAAGGATTTACTCATTTTTGTGACATTGTGATGCATAATTTTCTCACAGGTTATGATTTTCCTTAAACTCCTTGTCTTGCCAATGTCTTTTTTTTAGTTACTCGAGATGATTGGAATGAATTTGCCTTATATGATAAAAATTAAAGTCCCCCAGATAGTTCATATATGTATGATATTGGGTCAGAATTAAAATTCCTCCTATTATCTGCCTGCAAAGCTTGAGGAAAGAAATGGAAACAACCTTCTTCCTTTTACAAAATAGATAAAATTCTTGTTTCCTAAAAGTAGTTTACAGCAGAGAGTGTTGTGCGTGTGATTATATGGAACACATTTGACATACAAGTGTGTCTGTGTCTATTTATTGCAAAGTACTCAGCAGACTTACACAGCAGTAAGTAAAATAAATATGTTGCTAAAAAGAGGGGTTTGTTAGTATTTCTTGTTTAATGTTACAGATACTATAATTATGTGTGTAAAGCAGAAAAAAGAACAGTAAGTACAAAGTTTTCACCGATTTCAACTTTCCAAAATGAGAAATCAGGGGGCTGGGGATATAGCTCAGTGGAATAAGCGCTTCCCTAGCAAGCGCAGGGTCCTGAGTTCGATCCCCAGTACCGCAAAAAAAAAAAAAAAAGAGAAATCAGATTTAAATTTGTGTGCAAATTTAAAACAAGTTTTAATGTTGCTCGGTCTAACTTTGTAAAGGGTCTTGGAACACATGAGAAGTTACATATTGCTTGCACCCTGGATATTTAAAAAGACAAATTTTTCTTATTTTTCAATTTTCAATGCATCTTCCAAAGTGATAAAATTGCACTTGCAGAAATAAAAAAAGCAATGGAAAACTACCTTGGGTGAGGTACTGAAAACCGTGAATGTTGTTTTTCCTCCCAAATCTCTAGTAATGTCAAACTATTGAAGTTAACAAGAAAAAAAGAAGTTTCCAGAAAACTATCAGTAAGGTACTTCAAAAGTGTGTTTATAATTGGACAAAATACAAAAAAGAGACACATAGCAGCCTTAATAATTACAAACGTGGTGACATTTACAGAGAACTGTGTTTGGGGCACAACTGGACATCTCGTGGAGATCTGGCTTTAGCACTGCCCCAAATATGCATGGACTAGGCTTGCTCATCCTCCCTGCACAAGCTCGAACCCTGAAGCACAGGAATTTGTCACAGGCCACCATGTCAGCTTGGACTGTGACAGAAACACTGCAGCCAGGGTAGAAACTTATTCCCACAGTTCTGGAAGATGGACATACAAGGTCAGGGTGCCCCTGTGGCCCAGTTATCATGACTTTCATTACTTAGGCTATGGATTGAACACTTGGGACTCCTTCCTACCATGTCCAAATTCGAATGTCAAAGCCCTTATCCCCAAGTGTTACTGGAGGTGGATCCTGTGGGAGGGATTAATGCCCATAAAGTGAGGTACTAACAGAAATACTGTCCACCATGTCAAGAAGCAGCAAGGAAGTGATCGCCTAGGGGATGGGAAGAGGACCTCTCGACCTCATCACCTCCCACAGGCATTGCACTAGGGCTGAGAGCTGTTAACACTTGAATTTGCATATGGTAGGCGGGGTCACATTCGATCCACACCAGTCTGGCCAGAGCCGAAACTGTTGGTTACTGCTGTACTTCTTCAAGGGATAATGGTTTGTGAGTGTTCACATAAAAGTTTCCCAGCATTAGGAGTTACAGATCTTGTCTACGCATGTAATCAAGTGTGCTTTTACACAAAAGTGTCTAAATTCTACTGTCCATTTAAGTATAGACTATTACATATGTATATATTTTAGTCATACATATGATATAATATATACTAAATTATTTTCCAGTACCCACAGAGATCCCATATTTGCCAACATCTTGCCTTTGTTCAAGCCAAACCATCTATTATAACCCACTTTTCTTTCAACTCTTTCCAAAAAATCTTATTTATCCCTTAAGGCTCATGTTAAATTATATTTTATATAACTACAGAAATATAGCACTTCTCAGCAAGAACTGTCATTAGCTGTCCTTATCTGCTACTCTTTCTTCACCCAGGTGAACTTCCTCCAGCAACTTCGGGGCTAGGTCCTCACCCCGTCGCATTATCTGTGTCTCCTCAGCTGTCCTGCGTAGTAAGGTGACTTTTCTCCCCCTTAGGCAGTGCGTGTTTATCATTTTTATTGTCTTCATCCTTTCACTAGAAGCCACAATTAAGTCTATGATCACAAAATTTTTTTTTGTTTCTGCTGAATGTATTGAGTAAATACCTGCCACTCAGAAATAATCTCCAGTCTTTTACCTTTAATAACACTTAGTATATCCTAGCATTACTATTGTTATTGTATTTTATGCTATGTTTAAAAAAGTGTTTTTAACAGTTTTTTCTTACTGCATTATATATAGGAAGCCCATAATCAGAATTCCAATGTGTTCCATAATTAAATTCACCATAAGTAAATATTATAAAGGATTATTTGAAAATTAAGCAGTATTGGAGAGTTATTATTCTTATCCCATCAGAAATTTTTATTGTCTATTACTCTTAGCAATGAACAAAATGACAGGTTGACAGGCAATTACTATCGTGCAATGCTAATAATTAATAAATAGGTGTCGGATTTTACTTTCATAAAGTTCAAATTTCCTATATGAACCTGTATTATTGTCAATGTAGGTGAGTATTCGAATTTAAAACTGCTTTAAGATACTGAAGGATGTTTCTAGGAAAACAGGGCGGTAGGAAACACCAAGAATCTGTTACCCTGGTTAGGTAGCAATGGCACCAGCAGAGTCTATCTGATGCAATTATTTTTAAACTCTGGAATCTATTGAAGGATTATGATTTCCCAGAGAAATTTGGGGTGGTGAACATTTTCAGGCACTTTTCAGCTCTCTGCACATAGCCCCTCCTCATCTACATCTCAGCCACACGTCAGGCAGCAGTGCACATATTCTTAGAGCAATTGGATTGGAGCTTGGGAGAGACAAGGTGGGCCACAGGGACCCTGCCCTGACTACTGCTTCTGATCACAAAGACGCAGGCAAAGAAGTAAGTCACAGTTGTATGTGTACCTTCCCGGTCCTGCAGACTCTCTCCCTATGGCTGAGTGAATGCCTGGGGAGGTGAAGGACTGGCACCATTTCGTTACTCTACTTACACTTTCTCATCATTTAGGAGCAGCCCAGTAAGAGGGTGACTATCAAAAGGAACCACATACATGAAGGAAATTGTACAAAGCAACAATGCATGCCCAGAATGAGCAGACAAGAAGTCATGTAATATACACATATATACACACACATATATACATATATACATATATACATATATACACACATATACATGTACATATATACACACATATGTGTGTACATGTATATATATGTATGTATGTGTGTGTGTTTATGAATATATATATATTGGTATGGAGAATAGAACTCACAACCTCGCATTTGCCAGGCAGATGTTGTGCCACTGAGCTATATCTCTGGTTTCCCATGATGATAATTGAAGTGTATATCTTAAATTAATCTTCAACACAGAAGTAATCTATAGAAATAACTTATGACAATAGCAAAATAAAACTCTGGTGAAGAGGCTACCATATTATTATATTCACATGTAAATTCACATTTTCTACAGTAGTAAATCACAAGGCATACAAAGAAACAGGAAAGAATCTGCCATTCAAAAAAAAAATTAGAAACTCTACATAAAAGCCTGAAGGCAGGCTTACTAAGCAAAAACCTTAACATAACTGCTTTCAAGAAGCTCAAAGAAATAAATCAACACATGGAAAGCATCAAGAAAACCAAGAACGAATTAAATTGAAATATGAATACAAAGATAGAAAACATAAAATATCCCAAAAATCTGTTTCTGAAAAGAATAGCACAAGAAATTCTGGGGTTCAAAACTATAATTGTTGAAATGAAAAATTCACTACAGGAATACAAAAGCAGATAGGCAAAGAGAAAAAGAAGCAATGGATTTACAAGCAGATCAATGAAAATTAATGAGTCTGAAGAACAGAAAAAAGATGAAGAAAAATAAGCATACACCACAGGGCATGAAGCTGTGCAACAAAGGCATCATGGTAGTCACAGGAGAGCGGGGCACTACAGAGCAGAAAGATTGTTTGAATCCATGACACCTGCAAATTCCCCACAGTTAATGAAAGATATGAATCTGAACATCCAAAGAGTCAATGAATTCCAAGTCAGATGAGATTTGAAGAGAGTCATAGTGAGGTCTATTACAATCAAACTTTTAAAAGGTAAAGACAGAGGGAGAATTTAGAAAACACCAAAAGATAACTAATTTATCACATATGTGGGGTCTTAAATAAGATTTTTACCAAGTTTCTTAGCTGTTTAGAACAAAAGAGAATGAGCCAGTATCTTCAAAGTGCTAAAATTAAACATACACACGCACAAATAAAAAACATTGTCCACTAGGAATGCTATATCTGGCAAAGTTGTTCTTATAAGTGAAGGAGAAGTGAAAACATCTGCAGAAAAATAAAATATGAGATAGTTTATTAGAGCTATGTGAAACCTCTAAAGAATATTGAAGAGAGTTCTGCAGGGTGAAACAAAAGGGCACAAAACAGAAACTTGAATCTTATGAAGAAACACTTAAGTAAAGATAAATCCGCTAGGTATTGTGGCACATACCTCTAATCCCAGTACTTAGGAGGCTGAGGCAGGAGGATCATGTCGAGTTTGAAGCCGGCCTGGGCTACACAGTGAGCTGAAAGACAGCCTGAAGTAGTGAGACCCTGTCTCAAAACAAAGAAAGAAAGAAACAAAAACAATAACAACAAACAAAAGACAGAAGATAAATACATGGGCAATTAGGACACCCAGTGTTTTTGTAACAATAATTTATAACTCTACCTTGTGTTTTCTATCTGATTTAAGAGATTAATACATTTTAAGAGGTGACTATTTTACCAAATTTCAGCATTGCTGTGAACAATGATAGAATTTAGTAAATCTGGTTTATATCTCTACATTTGTTTCTACACACATTAATTTAAGAGACTAATGAACTAACTATGTTGGCATCTACTATGTAAAGAAGTTATTTGTGGAAAGCAAAACATCTGGGAATGGTGGCACATACCTATAATCCCAGCACTTTGGAAGCTGACACAGGAGGGTTTCCATGAGTTTGAGGCTGGCATGGGCTACATAGTGAGTTCAAGGCAAGCCCAAAGTACATAGGAAGACCTTGTCTAAGAAAAAGTATTAGGAAGGAGATATAGTTTTGTATGTTACTGAAGTATAAATGCTGGTATAAATTAGCTATATTATTGCATGAGAAAGGAAATATAGCTTTTGTATATTACTGAAGATAAACTGGTATAAATTCAAATTAGAATGCTATAACCTAAATAACTGTAGTCTCAGTAACTACAGAGAAAAATATTATGTAAATAGGTGAATATGTAAAAGAAAATGAGAAAGGAATTTAGATGTTTCAGCATGAAAAATCAATCAAACATAATAGATGGTAGTAATGCAAGAAATGAGGAGGAACAACAACATAGAAAATCCAAGACATACAGAAAATATGGAAAAAGAAAAATTACAGTAGTAAGTTCTTTCATACTAGTTATCACATTAAATGTAAATTTATTAAATTCTGCAATCAAAAAACATACAGAGTGGAACAAAACAAGTTCCAAACTTAAGCTGTTTTAAACAGACTCACTTTAGAATCAAAGATACAAACATATTTAAGGAAATAAATGGATGGGAAAATAATTGATATAAATAATAACAGAAACAAACAGAGTATGATAACACCTACCTGTAACTTCAGCATTTTTGGAGAGTGAAGCAGAAATCACTAGTTTGAATTTTGCCTAGTCAACTAGGTAAAACCCTGACTCAAAATAAAAAATGAAAAATTGGCTAGGAACTTAACTCAGTGTGGATGTTCAATTCCCAGTGCAAAAAAAGATCCCCAATACAATAAAAGAAAAAAATGAGGTGACTGAAGGAGACTCAGGATGTGCTAATATATCCTTTGGACAAAATAGACATTAAGTCAAAAGGATTGTGCAATAATAATGGTTATGAGATAATAAGAACATTGTATGTAGGTTGAACATAACTAAAATAAAAATCTGAAATCTAAAATGCCTCTAAAGTTGAAACATTCAGTGCCATCAGATCCTAAGTGGAGAATTTCACCTGTGACTTTATATAACATGTTAGCTTCAGCCTGTGTTTCAGGTACACATGAAATGTAACTGAACTCTGTGCTTAGGCTTGGGTCTCACCCCCAGGACATTGATCTTTTTGAGACAGGGTCTCTCTATGCAGTTCAGGCTGCCCTTGAGCTCATTGTGTATCCCAGGCTGGTCTCAAACTCCCAACCATCCTCCTTCTTCAGCTTCCCAAGTGTCAAGCCTGCACCACCACACCCGGCACCATGACATTTCATATATGAGCAAGTATTCAAAATCTGAAAAAAATCCAAACTCCATAACACGCCAGGTCCAATCCTTTTGGTAAGAGTTATTTGATCTTTATTAATAAACATTCTAATACAATAAGAAAATATAAAAATTTAAAATGCTTATGCACCTAATAGGCTGTGCAGATGTTTGAAACAAAACTGTCAGAGGACCAGAGAGAAGACAAACAAGGAAATGGAAGACAGCACAACAAACTGACTAGCCCTAACAGACATACATAACAACAGTCTACCCGACAAAAACAGTCTACTCATTTTTTTTTTCAGTTTGCACATCAGGCATTTTCCAAGATAGGCCATGTTAATACCAAGTCCCACGAGGTATTCTACGTGCAATGCTTTATTATGAAGCCATTAAAAACGAGGAAATTATGACATGTTGCAATACAGATAAGTCTTGTGAACAAAATGCTTAGAGAAATGAACCTATCACAGGAGATCTAACACTATACAATTCCTCCTCCGTGCAGCCCTTAAGAAGTTAAAATCACAGAGAGAGTGGAATGGTGGCCCCCAGGGGTGGGTAGGTGGGCAAAATGAAGAGTTATTATTTAATGGGTACAAATTTTCAGTTCACAAGATGAATATAGTTCTGGAGATGAATGGCAGTGGTGGTTGCATAATATTTTAAATAACACCACTAAAACATACACTCAAGGATTGTCATGTATATCAAGTATTATCAAGACATTGAAAAAAATTAATGATCATTTTAATAAGCATTATACCATTAATTCTACTATATTTTGGTTACCTGGCCACACTTTTTAAATTATGGAAAATATAGCATGGTTTATATTCACAAACTTTCAACAACTTTAAAATGTTAGAATTACTAAAATTATTAGAATTGTTATAATTATTCTGAAAATATTTCAAAATGTTTTTATAGATTCTAATGATTTCTATATTTGATCAGAATTCACGTAATGTATCACATTTAGAACCCAGATATATTATAAAGTAATGTAAAATGGTATTTAAATATCACTTGTCTTTTTGTAAAACTATGTAGCTTTAGGGAAAACTGTTAAAACAACTTTAGGTTTGTTGTATTGGCTTTCTTGTTCAGTTGTAGATATTGCTTACTTTCTTGTTTAATTTCATTTGTAGTCCATTGGTTGTTTAGGAACATATTATTTAATTTCCATGTGTTTATGGAGTCTTTGCAGCTTCTTTTGTCTTTAATTTCTAATTTCATTGCTCATTTTATTAAAAAAGCATTTGTACATCAAAAGATAATACCAACAGAGTAAAAAGGCAACCCACAGAGTGGGAAAACTTTAGGTAACTGTCCCTCAAAGGATTTATATGTAGAACATACAATGAACTGAAAAAGTCAGACCCCTCAAATGTAAATACCCAATCCAAAAGTGGGCATCTGATAAGAATGCACACTTCCCAGGTGAAGAAATACAGATAGAAAATAAATATATGAAAAAATTTTCATCATCACTGGTAATTCAAGAGATGCAAATTAAAATAACACTGAGATTCCATCTCACCCCAGAAAGAATGGCTCTCATCAAGAAACCAACCCATAATAAATTTTGGAGTGTCTGTGGGGAAAAAAGACCCTTTCCCACTGTTGTTGATAGGGCAAACAGTACAACCACTGTGGAAATCAGTGCAGAAATTCCTCAAAATCTAGGATTAGATGTCCCACTCAACACAGCTATTCCCCTTCTGGGTATTGTCCCAGAAGAATTAAAAACATCATGCCACAGCAATATATGTGCACCCGTGTTCATAGCAGCACAATTTGTCATAGGTAAGTCTTGGGAACAACTCAAATGATGCCCATCACCCACTGAACAGATGAAAACCATGCGGTGTTTTTATACAGTGGAGTACTACTCAGCTGTATAGAAGGATAAGCGTAAAGTTTTTACAGGTAAATGGATGCAATTTAAGACCATACTCATAAATGAAATAAATTAGTCTCACATGGGTAAACATTATATTGTCTCCCTAAGAAGCAGAAAGAGTAAATAAGATTCAAAATATACAGTAGATATTGGGAAATGGGAAGAAACTCTTCAAAAGGAGAAACTGGGGTGGGGGAAAGGAGAAAAGAAGGAAGGGAAACGGAAAAGGATATATATATAATAGTTACACTGCTAATTCTATTAATTATTGAAAGAAAGTTTGTGCTCATGCCGTCTGATCGTTTTCATCCATGTATCTAGTAGCCGGAGCAGTTACTTTGAAGGTAACAATCAGCAATGTTCCCACCATTGTTACTCTCCTACTATGTTGCTTTGAAATTTTGTGTCATTATTTTTCTCTTCAAAATAAAAAAAAAATTAGGGAAAAACATAAGATAGAAAATAACATTAATGTTGACAGTAATAGACATTAAAGAATATTAATGATCATTTTAATAAGTATTCTACAAGCACGCTGACATGTAAAACTGAGAGGCCCTTTTCCTGGGAATGCAAGGGTGAGCATTGATGCCTAACTCTAGTATCTACTTTTCCACTTAGATGTTTCTTCATCTGAAAAAAAGGTACTATAAAAACACAGGCTTCCTATGGCCATAGAATATATTCAAAGTAAAACAGTATTTTACATGTTAAATGTAATTATCTACTAACCTCATCATTACTAGTGAGAGAAATATCAGAGTGGGTAGTGATTTTTCGAAAGTTCCAGTGTCTATCAGTCTTGCAAAGAAGATAAAGTACTTCTTGCATTCTGAAAGCAAATCTGTCACTCACAGGCAACTAGAGCTCAAGGGACAGATGTACAATTTCAAGATACTGATTTATTCAATGTATCAGAATGCTAACTATACCAGGAAAGCAGTTAAAGTATTGATGCTTGTCTCCATGTAAGTGACCCAAAGAAAACAGCATTATGATAAAAGTGGCTTAGTGAAATGTTCATTAGATAAAGAATTAGTTGTTTGGTTTTCGTTTTAGTGGCTCTATGCCAAAAGTAAGTCTTCAGACCATGGTATTGAAATAGAATGTCCTGTCCCTGAGAAGACCTCATTTCATTCTCAATTCTATGCTTCCTTGACTAAATAAACTCCCTTCTGACTGACAGATTCTTTCTTTAGATATGTTTATATAGTCAATCCTGATATACTCCCAAAGACCTACGAATCATCCTGTCACTATATGGGGGCTTCATTATTTCAGTCTATTTATACTCTATGAGAGGAAGATCATGTTTCATTCTTTCCAATATCTATGTAGGTAGAAAGTGTCCCTGAGCTCCCAAATGCTAACACCATTAACCTTTGATAAAGTAAACAGTGGCATTATTACTAAAAGGCATACACAAAATGAGAGTTATTAGTGTATACTTAGAAATGCTATCCTAGAGTAAATAATTAAATTCTCATTAACTTTTATATTACCTTAATACATTTTGGCCTGTGCCAAAGGAATTCTTTGAAGTAGTGGAGTTCATGACATCCAACAAAATATTTGTTGTACTTTTAAAACAAAATTCATCCAGTAATAAATCCAACATTGTTAACATTTGGCTGAATTCAAGATAAAAGTATACTTAATTTTCATTTGCAATTTGCCTGCTCTTATTGGAATATGGACTCTGTAAAGCTTGAATACACATGTGTGTACATGCACACCACACACACACACACACACACACACACACACACACATGTCTGTATATCTAGATCATATTCTAATGTCAAGAAGTCAACTAAGCATTTGTATTTCAAAGGACTTAAAAGGACCTTTGAAAAAATAAACAAATGAAAATTGTCAATAAAGAATCTTACTAAGGTTATAAAAGACTAAGGGCATGCTATCAAATCAAACTTTACAATTGCACAGTGTATTTAAGTTTGGGTTTTTGTATTTGTGGGAAAAAATAAACAGTTTGTTCTGAAATAGAATGGTCCATTTTTAATTAAATGAGTGGAAAAGTGTATACAAATGCATTTTCTATATGAGCTTCAAATACACTGAGAAACTACAAGAAAAATATTTAGTGTTAATTTTGAGATGTAAATATATCTTTCTTACTAGGTTACAACTTAACTCCAGGAAATATTTGTGGGAAAGTGAGATTTATTTTAATATTGAAGTATTTAACTGTGTGCTATGGAAGATTAGTGAGTGCATGTTAGAAAGCCTTGTCTTCCAAAAGAAGTAAAAAGATGTGACGTTTTCCACAGAAAGTGGGATGTGATACTCTATGTTCAAATTTATAAACATCAATTATCACTTCATCTATTTTATGCCAAACAAGCATTTTGGTTGTTTAATTAATTTATTGCATCTAATTTCACTAATTCAAAATCTGTGACTAGTTTCTATTGAGTAGAAATATATTTTCTTACAATGAAACAATGGTAGACTAAACACAAAATTGACATTCATGGAAAATTACTTAAAACCCTTTGAAAAAAAGTTAATATTTTGTGCAAAATAAGATATAGTAGGATACAATTAAAAAACTTGTCAGTAATACAATTTGCAGGGGATATCTGTGATCACGATCATCCTGGGAAATTTTTGTCTTTCCTAATTGCTGTGGTTCCTGCATTAAGCAAAACTTTTGCCTGATACATTAAAACACATTATCGCATAAGTGGACTCAATGTCAGTGTCTTGTAATAACTTGAACTTGTAGAGCACTTTAGATTTTTTATCTCCTCTTTTATTTAAATGGTTGTCATAGCAGTATTGTGACAAAGTAGGTATTATTATATTTGTGTTTAGAGTAAAGTTATTGAAGTGGAAAGAGACTGTGGTAATTCAAGACCACATACATAACTACTTGTGAATAAAAATGAGGTCATCAGATTTATTTATCAACAGATGTCAGACCTTATGTTACTATATAAAAATAAACTTTCTGTGCTTATTTATATAGACTTGTTAAGTACTAGAAGATAACTTAAGTACTTCACAAACAAAATATAAATCATTTAGGCAATTTACAGGTTAAAAACAATGAGTCAGAAAGGATTTAATTAAACTGTCTATGGTCACCAAAGATGTTAAAGGCAGAACCAGGTTAATAACTCCTGGTTTTTGTTTGTTTGTTTCTAAGAAATTTAAAAACTTTAGTGAATTCGAAGCCTATCTGAACTGTCAATTTTTGTTTCCAATACCATGTTTCCTTCATTTTATCAGATACATAATAAGAACCTTACTAGAGAACATGACCTAAACAGCTCTCCCATTCTGAAATACAGTATGAAAATAAAGTTAAACTAAATCTGCTACATAAACAATAGACATCATAATGAGAAAGAGCCTTGAGAAAATAAAGATAAAAAATTTGAAATAAATAAAAAACAAAAACATTTTTTAAGCAAATAGAATTACTAAAACTACTCTAGACAGCAATAAGACTTTAACACACCCTGATACTAATGAAATATTCCATGTGACTGTCATCTGAAGGATACATAGTCTGGAAGAAACTTCCTAAGTTCATTGTCATATTTCTTTCTTTAAAAATATAAACATTCGCTTCATAACTTCATTTTAATTAAATATCATCCATCAAGTGGTACACGTACATGTTTCCAAAGCATTTATATAAGCCTATTTTGTAACTTCATTACCCTTATAGTCCTAAAAGAAGCTATAGTACTCATGAGGGATATAAGTTCATACAAACTTCAATGAGACCTTGGTATTCTTACAAAAAAGAGGTTGTCCAACTCAGAAGCATATGGGAAAAGAGCAGTTGAAAAATAATAAAACAAACTAAAAACAACGAACAAGGATGCACAAATGTTCAAATATGTTTATAATTTCATTTGTATTATTGTCTGTCAAATTCACAGGTACACAAACTTTAGAATTAATTTAATCTGCAGCAGGATTAACTTCTCTGGTTGCTATGTATATACAGCAGGGTGCTGAGGACCTCAGATCCCAAACGTGATGACGTTTACTCCCTGTAGTGAGCTTTAAAGTGAACCCACACTTCCACTTTAAAACTACGAGCATCCTGTGTGGGCTTCAAGAGCATGAAAGCCATGCAATGAGGAACAGGAAGAAAAGAAGCAGCTGTCACTCACTGCTTGTTGTAACCATCACTACCAAACATACATGTTCGTGTCCACACATGAGCCGGTGAAGAGGGAAAATAATTCCCTACAGGACTTTCTCCCTCATCGGAATCAATCACATAAACATCAACTTCTGTTTCCTAGAGTTTTTGCCAGTTCTTGCATGGATCCTCATAACTCGACCATCAAGGAGGACGGCACGCATCCCACTGTGCAGAGGCAACAGCTGAGCCCTGTGGGGATGGTTGGCTGAGATAACATTTTATTCAGTTTGATTTCAAATGTGGTCTAAATAATACACTATGGAAGGTGGTCCCTTGTTAGCAACTGATTTGCAAAATTGTTTTTGCTCATGGTTCTACTTAAATTTGAATTATCCTTTGTTAAAAGCTCCCTGGAGTCATAAACACTTTATTAGAATTTTTAGCCTACGTCCTTGAATTTTGCTAAATGGTAGAACCAACTACTTTAATAATCATCATGCCTAGGCCAGACTCTGTCTCAGCTGAGTTGGATTCTCAGGAGAAACTACACAGGCACAAGGTGCTTTTGTGTTTGTTTTTTTAATTTTCCAGGAAATTCAAAAATGTAGTCTTGCTTGACAACCAGCATTGTAGATACCATGCTATTAGTTCTTGTGCAGTCGGTAGCATCTGTGTGGGAATCTGATTTCTACTCAATGCACAGGGAGATACTTTCCCTGCCAATAAACTTCTTAGGGTATTCAAAATCTGGTAAGTTCCCCTTCCATTTTTGACAAGTTTTCTGCTTACTAGGATAATATAGTACGTTATTTTTCAAAGTAACACTGCGTGAGAAGTCCGTTGCATACGCCTTTAGTTTTCTCTCCTCTAAATTGGTCTCATCCTTTGAATCATTTGTCTTATGACATGATTTTAAATCTCCCCATGATCATGCTAGCTTTCTTTGGAATAGACTAATAATCAGTACGGCATCTGGGAAAGGATCTAGATTTCACAACAATACTGGCTGGAGTTTACATTCTTTATCTATCATTTACCTATATTTTTTTGGACTAGTTATTGAACCCCTGGTCTTTGCACTGAACTACACCCCCAGGCATTTAACAACTGTTTTGTTAGTTTTGATACAGTGTCTCACTGCATCAGTCTTCGGGCCTCCACCTCCCATGGGGCTGGGATGCAAAGGTGTGCACTGCCACCCCGGCCGGCTTACTAACCTTATCAACTTGAGTTAATTACTGACTTTTATCAGTATCAATTCTTTCACAAATAATGCTACATCATATAACTTATTTAAATATTAAGATACCTATAGAGACTAAAAGTCAGGCTTTTACGAGCTGTGAAAAAGTGGTAGTTACCTTGTCATCGCTGCTTGCTTTAGTTCCCACAAATATGACTCAACTACAAATGGCACTAGACAAGGAGAACAGGGCATCCACTTGAGCTACAGTGTCCTTCTCAATAGATAACTATGTTGATTTTAAAATTCAAACAGCAAGCATACTATTGTTAAGATATTCATGGCCCCTTTATCGCTCTATTTTGCTCTTTAGCAAAGATATGATTAATAGGCTTTTCAGCAAAGCAAGCCTGAAGCCCGAATGCACTGCGCATGACATATTTGCACGCCTCCATTCCCAGCACTCAGAAGGCTGAGGTAGGAGAGTTGTTGCAAGTTCGAGACCAGCCTGGGCTACAAACTGAGAGCAAAACCAGCCCAGCCTGAACTGCATAGTGAGATCCTGTCTCAGAAAGACCAAAAAAAAAAAAAAAAAAAAAAAAAGAGAAGGCTGACATATACCGCATGCAAGCGGTTCAAGCCTTTGATAAGCTTACCTTACATAAATTTTAAAATGAAAATAATATTTGCCCTAGGAATTCTTGTGAACATTAAAGTAATGTTTAAAAAGTGCTTTCGTCCTAAATACATAATCAGATGAAAATCAGGTTAATGATTGGAATCGTGGGTATGGTGCAGAACTATTTGTGTTGAAATCTCAATTTATGGTTTATGACTGTAAAAACTCTGATACACTATTTAATTTCTGTCTGTTTTCTTCTTAGAAAATAAAGGTCAAATACATCTACCCAAGGTTCTTGCAAGTTTAAACCAATCAAAATAAGCTCTCAGTAAATGTTAGTGAGTATTATTATTAAAATAATACTTATTAAAACAATAATGATTTTATAATAGCAATAATCCTATTAGGCACACAAATATCTGGCACTTAGTGCAAGACACCTTACACATGTAAGATGTAGTAGCATTATTTTCTTCTCTTTGTGGATGAACTGCTCAGAGTTGAATAGATTACTGAAATATAGAACAGTGCCTAGAGAATTGTAATTACTCAATGAAGATATGTTGGATGAATGAGTGTAGTCACTACAAAGTACACATATGTATACAACTTTGCAAATCTTTTTATATCTTTCTTTATAGGTATATTTTTCTTAGATCCAATTATGATACCTAATTTAAAGAGATATCTGTATTCCATTTTCATCAATCGATCTAAATTCCAATTAAATATATATATTTTTTTAATTAGAAGCTTCCTTAATTTTTTTTTCTTAATTATTATCTATTGGTTTCTAGCCACAGAGATGGCATTCTTTTTAAGCCTGTATAGGGCTACACTTAGGTCAAACTTTCAAACACCTTTCTGATCTGACTTCAGGTCACACGGAAGTGTGATACTTACATTTCATGTCCTTTCTTTAGCCTGAAGGATCTCAGCAGATGGAACAGAAACAGCCAGAAATACTTAACTGCTCAGTTTAGCTTAGTTTAGCAAGTGCTGAATCCTTTCACTTTCAAGTCCACTTGTTTTTGTACTTATTAACAATTTAAAGCACTCCAACTCTAATCACTGCTCTGGGATTTACCATCATGGTGAGAAAAATAGGAATACCATCTCTTGCTCATGAAGCAAATGGAATGACACACGTGAAAATACCATGAGATACACACACACGTAGTCCAGGTGGGGTGTGCGTGTGTGTTTAATGAGGCCTGCTGCTTCCTCATCATGCCCTAAATGAAAGCCAATTACAGTACTATGCATTTCAGATGTCCACAGTCATCTCCATAAATTTGACGGAATATTCTGAGAGGGACTCTTTTAGAATCCTTATTTTGCTAGAAATATAACTAGTATAAGAATAAGGCACTTGTATTTTGTACTCTCGAGTCAGGAGAGGTTAATTTTAATTATGATGCTCTGCACTTCAGTTTTACAGCCTACTGCCAAACATTGAAACATGCAAATTTGTTCATCTTTCTTCATCTGCCTACAGTCAGATCTCAAATTATTGATTTTCTTAAATATGTATCACTTGAAAGCTGTATTAGAAATCAAGCACACAATCTGGAAATTCAGAGGACACTGAGTTCTGTAAACTAACTGACCAACATTTCCCTTTTAGCGCATCTTTGGCAGAGTTCTTTCACTACCTGTATCTAAATTCACCATTCCGTTTATTACCTTATAAGTCCAGAAGAATATATATACCATGTTAAATATTAGGCATAGAAGATTTGAAAGCTTATATTCATAAAAAGAAAGTAGAAGACCTGGGGTCATTTAGTCTGAAAAGCCAAGTTTGATATTAAAATAATGATGACAGTTGTTAAAATTGGAAAATCTTTTAAAATAAGTACTGGAAGAATTCCTGTTCAACATTAAGAGATTCTAGAGATGGATGAATTATTTTTAATGTGTATACAATAGAAGCATGATGATATCATATTAAAACCTGTGTTGGTAAAATAAAAGGACAACTTGAGGTTCTTCCAAAGTGGCTTAATTCCAATCCATAATCCGTATTACATTATTCATGGACAAATGAGGAAACAGGGAATAATTATACTGCCATGTACCAAAGCTAAATATGCTCCCTACTGACTTTTAACAAACCACCACGATGGAAAACTAATGAAGGGTGAGCTCGAGAGTGTGCGGTGATTGACTAAAGCACATTTATGTGGCCACTCTACAAGGCCTTCCTCAGGAGAGTGCAAATTATTTTTTATTGCCAAGAAACTATAAAAAAGAACTGCTGCTCTCTACTACTTTTTTAAAAGAATTTAAACGTTTCCCAGAATTTTATCATTTTAAAATATGATGAGAAAAGAATAATGATTTGCACAATAAGTATATTATTGTAGTTACCATGAGGTATATAGTTTGTAATTTTTTTAGCTTCAAATATTTTGAAGTTATTGGGCATTTTCTCAATAATACATGTCATTACCTAATTATTTACCTAAAGATTTGCCAAACTAACAGCTACTTTAATAGAGAATTGTTTGAAAAGTATTGTCCAAGTATTGTCTAATGATTAAAGTCTCATTTATTACTTCTTACTTCTCTCTCCTGGGTGATTTTCCCCACGAAGCTCTTCCACATTACATTTAGGTCTCAGTTGAGCCTATAGTTTAGTAAGCATAATGAATACATAAAACTATATGTTATCATTGTTTTTTATGGAGAATACTGAAAATAATCCTCTACTAGTTTGGTCACTGTTCATGTGATTGTGGTTATTGAAAATAAAATCCGATTATGAGTATGAAGACAAATCTCCTATTCATAATACATTTCACAGAAATATTAAGGTTATATTTATCTGAAAGGATGTAAAACTACTGTATATATTTCTAATATGTTTTCTACATTTGTTTTACTGTTTTGGGGATTAAAATGACAAAATATGTACTTAGCTTCAATTGCACATGAATTGATTTCTTGATATTGATTTTAGCAAGCCATCAGGGATACCAGAATTCAATTCAGGGAGTTTCCTGAAAGATCTCCAGACAATTATCAATAGTCACAGACTTCAAGTTGTTCACCTGTGGTAGAGTAATTTTTTTTATCAGATACTAAAACTTAATACTGGCCTTCAAATTCATTCTTTGGCACTGTACTCAATTTAGAACTCTTATCTATAATAATCATAATTTATTGCATATTTTACTGAATATTTTTTAAAATTCATTGTTTTGCTAAAATATTTAATAATATATTATTTATATATCCATAAATTATTGCACACTGGTATATGTCAAAACTGCAGTACAAGAATGCTATTGATTTTTGGGTGTTGACTTTGTATCCGGCTACGCTGCCGAATTTGTCAATTAATTCCAGGAGTTTTCTTGTGGAGTTTTTGGGATCCTCCATGTATAGTATCATGTCGTCTGCAAATAGTGATAGTTTGACTTCTTCCTTTCCTATCCTTATTCCTTTTATTTCTCTCTCCTGTCTGACTGCTCTGGCTAGTGCTTCCAGAACTATGTTGAATAGGAGTGGTGACAATGGACATCCGGATACAAAGTCAACACCCAAAAATCAGTAGCATTCCTATACACGAACAACAAACAGACTGAGAGAGAAATTGAGGAAACCATACCTTTTACAATAGCAAGCAAGAAATTGAAATAATTAGGAATCAATCTAACAAAGAATGTGAAAGATTTATTCAGTGAAAACTACAAGACTCTGAAAAAGGAGATTGAAGAGGATTTCAATAAATGGAAAAACACACCATGCTCATGGTTAGGAAGAACTAACATTGTAAAAATGGCCATACTACCAAAACTGCTGTACAGATTCAATGCAATTCCCATCAAACTACCGTTAACATACCTCACAGATCTAGAGAAAATATGCCTCAAATTCATCTGGAACCAGAAGAGACCCAGAATAGCAAAAGCAATCCTTGGCAATAAGGACAAGTCAGGT
>PVLD010009007.1:0-79935 GCA_004027595.1 Dinomys branickii
CTTGGGCCAAGAGTGTGTTTGAAGCAGTGGCTTCCTCTTTCTCCATCTCTTCTCCCTCCGACTGTGCTGCGGCGGCCCTCTGATCCTTTCCTCCAGGAGAGGTTTTGCTTGGTCTTTCCTAGGGCTTCAGTTCCCATTTCAGATCCTTCTTGGGTTCAGGGTACACACCTCTCTCTTTTCTGTCTTCATATTGCTATATTCCACTGTCTGGGTGGTAATCCTCTGGGAGGGTCTCTCTCTGCTGCCTACCTGGTCGCCATCTTCCCGGAATGTCATCTCAAATCAGAACTCTTTATTTAAGTCACTGAGTAAAAAAAATCTAATCTATCTGATTAAATTTTGAAAATATGCTAAAAGAAATAATATAAACGCATCTTCATTCCTTCTACCAAAATTATTCCCCTACTTTCCTAGGGAAATCAGCCTGCCAAATCTCAATCATGTCAAGTTCCATCCCATGATTAAAAAAAACTCTGCTTCAAATACTTACACTGTAATACCTCAGTTCACAAATGCTTCTGTTCCCAAACAATTCAGGTCACAAACAAAAGCTCTGGGCAAAATTTTGCTTCTGTTCTCAAACTCGATAGTGTCAGGTTAGAGACACAACCACAGCCATCTTCTCTACACAAACACAAATTCAATCATCTTTCCCCCAAATTAAAACAAATTAAGTTCATATACTGAGACATTATTGTAAATTTTATTGATATTGGCCCTTTCAGAAAGTTAAATGCTCCTAATTGCATTCTCCAGAATCCAACAGAGAACTAAGCCACACATCAAGAATCAAAGTTAATAATGGTGGCCGGATATGGTGGCATAGACCCATAACCTCAGCACTTGGCAGGTTGAAGCAGGAGGATTGTTGTGAGTTTGAGATCAGCCTGGGCTGCAAAGTGAGCTCGAGGCCAGCCTGAATTGCATAGCAAGACCTTGTCTCAAAAAAAGACAAAAAAAAAGAGATAATGATGATTACGTTTTTTCTGAATGTACTCACACACAAACACATATATCTGAGAGAGAGGAAGAGATGCTCTGAGCATACATTTTCTCCAAGTGCCAAAATCTAGTGTTTATTATAATATTCTGCTTAACTTAGAATATAGATCAGCATTAAATGATCTTCTCAGATAGAGATTAAACCTAAAATACAACTAAGAAATTATCACTACAACTATGTTCAATTCCATGTACCAAAAAAAAAAGGAAAAAAAAAACCTGTGGTTGTTGTTTTTAAATTTTACAATTATAAAACAAAAATTAATTTCCTTGCTCTGGATTACTGCTGCGGTCGGTATATTACACACTGACCACAGAAAACAGATGTTTGTTCTCAAAGGAAGTCAGTGTAGGAGCAACTGATTGGAAGTGGGCTCTCTCTTCCCTAACCCTCCACCAGCTCCTCTGTTCCCGTATAGTCTTCTTTAAAGATTTGTGTAAAATGCTTCATCACTGGGATGAGATATATTTCCTTATTATGAAACTGTGAGTGGGCAAAGTTGACACTCTTTTTAATTTCATATTTGTAATACACCATGTATCAAAGTATAAAATAAATACTTTGCTAGCCGGGCTTGGTGGCACATGCCTGTAATCCCAACACTTGGGAGGCTGAGGCAGGAAGAGCACCATGAATTCAAGACCAGCCTGCACTGCACAGAGAGTTCAGGGTGAGCCTGAACTACAAAATGAAAGCCTGTATCAGAAAACCAAATCGTGAATAAATAAATAAGCCAGAAAGACTTGTTTTAACTTTTACTGTGCTGGGGGGAATATAATTAGAAAGAGGGAGACACATGATCTTTATGTGCAAAATTTATTTGTTAATGTTACTAATTTACTTTTATAAGTTCTGTGAAATCTAACAGAAAAAAACCCGTTAAAGCCCTATAATTTATCAAAGTATAAGGTTAATGTACAGAGACCAATGAGCTTCACAAGTACAATTAATAATCACTTGCAGGTAATAAGGATTTTGGCAGCATAGATATTTAACAATATAATTATTATACACAAATAAATTTTAAATGAAATTATTATATTCACATACAATCTTAATTTTTCCCTTGATATCACATTGAAAAATAGGAGAACGATTATGTGTGCATATATATATATATATATATATATATATATATAAAACATGTTTAAGCACTATATTATACACAGCCATTCGCTGTATATAACGTTCCACATTATAACATTCCACATTACATGGAACATTTAATCACTATAAATATCAGATCACTAGTCAGGGTGATATTTAAACAGAAAAGTTTAAATAAAAATTATTTTGGCTTACTTTAACCTTTCATGTTGCCATATTGTTGGGAAACTCTAATCTGAAAAACTGTTATATGGCAAGTTCTTTTTTTTTAGTTTAAAAAGAAAAAAACAATGGTATAGAATTTCAAAATAACCTAACAGAAGATTAACAATTATTAAAATAATGTATATTGTTATCTTCAAAGTAATTTCTGAGATTACAAGGCATAGGCATGAAAAACTGATCAAACAATATAAGCACAAAGCATACTTTTCAATGACCAAGTAGAAATTAGTAGTATAATTATCTTTGCTACCTTATGTGTGTATATTTTTCTCTTCCTTCTTTTCCCCTTTCTCCCACCCCAGTTATTCTTTTTTTTCTTCCCTTTTCATAATATCTATTGTACCTTTTGGGTCTTTTTTTAAGCAATACAATGTTTGCACATGCAAGTCTGATTTATTTCAATGGTGAGTATGGTCTCAAGTTGGCAAGTTCATTCTTAAGCAATAGAGTACAACTTAAATAAAACAGAACACAATTCCCCTTCCTAGATTACAATGTGAGTTGTAAACCTTTGAAAGAGAACTGAAGGGAATAACTCAATGTGCCCCATGGCTATCCAGAGGAAGAGCAGGGTAGGCAGAAACAAGTGCAAACCCCGTGGCATCTGTGTTATTTGCCCGCAGGGCGAGTGAGCCAGGATGTCTGGAACTGAAGGGACACGAAGGAAAGCAGTGGGAGGGAGAATGAGAGGTCCAAACGCAAGGTCCATTATTTTAGGGTTTCTAGGAAAGACGCATCTTCCACTTGGATGACGTAAGTCTAGGTTTAGACTGAAAGCCCAGAGCGGCTTGGTTTGGGTCACATGTGTGAGTAGGAGCCTGAGGCTGGTCTATCGATGGTGCCAGAGTCCAGAGGTGGGCAGAATTCTGCAGTGTCTGATTACAGGTGGGGAAACTCCTCTCTCTGGGTACTCTCTGAATGCTTTTTTAACAGTATACCAACAGCATCTGAAACAAAACTGGGTTTGTACTGCCCTCTAGTACTGAAGCAGAGACAACATATTAACTAAAATGCCGGCTAATCTGCAGCTGGGCACCATGTTCTGCTGGGATAGTAGAAATTACTGTAGGCTCAAAAAAATAGCTTGCTTAAGGTTTCTGAAAATACTGGAACATACATGCACACACATGTGTGTGTCTGTGTGTGTGTATGTGTGTGTGCTCCAACAGATTAAGAGAACTGGAATAAATTCTTGATTCTTCAATACCCAGATGAACTCACATTCTGACAAACCTCAATGCCTTTCAAGAAACTATGGCCTCACCAAATCCTCAAAATAAGGTACCAGAAACTGACCAGGGAATCATCAATATGGGAGAACTCTCAGAGAATTTAAAATAGGTAGTTTATAAAACTCAAAAAATTTCAAGAAAACACAGAAAAGTGCTTTATCTTTATTTATTTATTTATTTTTTTGTGGTACTGGGGATCGAACTCAGGACCCTGCGCTTGCTAGGCAAGTGCTTATTCCACTGAGCTATATCCCCAGCCCCTCCAGAAAAGTACTTTAAAACTAACAGAGAAACTAAATAAAGAGTTGGAAACATTTAAAAATAAACAAATCAGAAGTTTTGAGATTAAAAATTCAGCAAAGTTTTAAACTGTGATAAAAGGCATCGATAGCAGGACAGATTCAATAAACATACAAACGAAAAGGATAATGAACCTTAAGACAAGCTATTTGAAAATACACACGTGGAAGAAAAACAGAGGAATGAAAAAAGCTTACAGTGTTGGACATGGTGGCAAATGACAGTAATCCCAACACTCTGTGAGGATGAAGTAGTAAGATTCTAAATTGGATCCTAGCCTTGGTAATGTAGCAATTTAGCAAAATACTGTCTCAGAAAACTTTTCAAGAGAGGTAAACATATAGCTCAATCAGTCGCTGGGTTCAATCCGCAGTACTAAAACAAACACATAAATATTTGGCCAGTGTTATGGTTTATACATTGTGTCAACTTGGGGAGTCCAGAGGTTTGGCAGTGTGATTCAGGAAGCCAGGGTGCTAACTTTGTACACATCCAGACCCTGTGGAAGAGGAGGGCATGGAGACTGTGTGAGAGCTACATGCCCCCTGGGTGGGGGCAGGCTATTTACAAGGTAAGGGAGAAAAAGAGTCTGCTTGCAGCCATTCCGCTCTTGCTCTGGTTGTTTTTGCTGTGCTCTGCTGCCATGAACGTTTGCCCTCTGCCATGTGCCACTCTGCCTCAGAACCAGCCAAGTATGGACTGAAACCTCCACAAACTGTAAGCTAAATAAACCTTTCCTTCCTTCATTTTGGGTGCTGGGTATTTTGTATGAGCAACGAGAGGAAAGTAACAAAGACAACCAGTATTAAAAGGGTGAATGTTGAAGTTATTAGGGTTCAAGAATAACTTGAAAATGCCAAAGTGGTAGAAAGTTCATTCAGATAAGTAACAGAAAATTTCCCAATCTTAAAGGGTTAGGAGGTTATCAGTCAAATTTAACTGAACCTAATTTACCTCAACACATCTATACTCAAAGGTGTCTTAGTTGAAAGATAAAGACAATGTGCTGAACCCTGCAAGAGGCTAAGAACAAACAACACATATCTGTACCCCAATTTGCTTGACAGCCAACTTCTCAAGAAAAACTTCCAAGGCCAGAACAGAGTGACATGAGGGAAAGAAAATTGCCCAGCTATATTTTGGAAAGATAAAGGCTTTCCAGATTAACAAACACTAAGAGAAATATCTCTACCAGACTTGTCCTATAAGAAATGCTGAAGATGGTTCTTCAACCTGAAAAAAGAGATCCTGAGTAAGAAAAAACATAAGAAGGTGTAAAATTACTGGTAAAAGTTATTGTAGAAACAAATTGAGAATGCTGGATTAGAATAAGTGTGCTATGTAAAGCATTCACATATTTAATATATGTGAAAAAATAACAATAACTATATTAATATGTTAAGCAATTTAGAAAGAAAGAAAATGGGCTATCAAAAGTTCAAACTGTTGGGAGGAATGAAAGGTAACTGGAGAGTTTTATCATATGTTCATTCATTGTTTTGTCTGTTTGTTTGGGGTATTTGTCTTAACACCATATTAGGCTGATCCCATTTCAAAACAATTTGTTCTAATAAAATATTTTAAAAATACTAAGGGTGCAATTCAGAGTACAAGTACATTGCAAGAAGGGATTTACATTCTCCAAACCCCTTGGTGTTTGTGGTGACTGGCTAACCACAAAGCCATGGAACCTTCAAAATTATTTCATCACATGTGACCAAACAACCTACATTAAAAGATTTAAATAAAACAGAAAACAACTGGAGATGTTTTTAAAATAAAAACTTATAAGCATGAAGAATGGAGGAAATTACTGACAGTCACCACTTCATCAAATATATTTGCATGGAAAGCATTGTTCTTTTCGTGGCTAACTGCATTGCTAAAGTTAAGCCACTTTCTATTAGTGAAGACTTGGTCCTACCTGCTGTATTTTTCATGAACTTGTAGAAAAGCCTGCAGTTCTATTTGTGGCACATGTTTCTCTTTTAGCTCGAATATTAGAGAGAAAAGCTGATAAAACAGCACAGAATGTTGAGTCACCATTGTAGAGAATTGATGAGTCACCATAGTAGGCAATCCAGTGTTGACAACAAGGTAACAATGCTTGTTTTCGTTCAGTGTATCTTTGGCGAGAGTACGCGTGCAGGTATACTGTGTGCCCTTGTGTTGCCAACCAACATCACAGCTGCAGAACTATTCAGCTCTGAATGAATACTACCAAGAGAATAGAACCAGTCATTTTGCGTCAGTGTATGCACAGATGGAACAGCTCCCATGACCGATACACTCATCAGGTCCAAGGGGTCATTTCTATATATGAGTCTATATACTGCGCCCTCCACTGAGAAATATTGACTAGCCAAAAGGTATTATATGAACTTAGCACAATTTTGAAGGATGTGATAAAATTATCAATGTCATTTTTAATTTTTTTATTGTAAAGAGTAGTAAAAGAAAAAAAAAGAATAGCGGCAGACCAACATCACAAACAGAAACAAAACAAAGCAAGAACATTAAAAGTGATACAGGGTCTCAGAACAAAATGAAAGGAATTAACAGTGTCTGTTATATTACACATTGTTATCTTCGACGAAGCTGCTCACATTACCAGCTGTAAGAATGAAAGATTGTTCAGTCAGTAAAGTCTACACCCTTAGTCACATCTATTCACACAGCTCTGCAAGGAGATAAATGCAGGGCACATGAGTGTTATACTCAACACTGAGATGCCATTCTAAAGCTACATCAGAGTTTCTAAAGCTAGATCCGGAGATTTCTTTTAGAAAGACAGTCAGTCATTCCAGTGACACAGAATGGGTTGCAAAACTTGCTTATTCATGTGACATTTTAAACCTGCTTATTGAACTCAACCTGTCACATCAGTAGACAGTGACAGCTGTGCCGAAGTCCATAGATGAAGTAGCTACATTCAAAGCTAAACTGGAATTACAGGGGTGATGAGTGAACATTGGGATTTTTGACAGGTTTTAAACATTAAGGAGGACAAAGGAAGAGACCGAGGCAGGGTCTTCTCTCTCTCAGCTAGTGTATGGTCACCTCTCTCAGCTTTCAAAAGATACTGAGTGTTACTTTCCAACCACAGAACATCTCCAAATTGGGAAGGAATAAATCTGTGACCCATCTGTGAAGAAGTAGGTGAATCAGTTTTGTCTTTGCTAGAAGAGGATCAACTGCTCATAGTCATGAATGATGGTGGCTTTAAAAGTATGTTTGAAAAACTTCAAATGTCTAAAATTGTGGATTAAAGGCAAAGCATCATGTACTGAGTGTAACGCACATCACAAGAGGGAGAGACCAGCACAGGACACCAGGCCTGTGCAAAGGCAACATGGTGTGGAATTTATTGTACCCAGGTACAGGCAGACAGAAGGCAAAAAGGCCATCTGTACAGAACAAAGAGAAGTGGGCTCCTTTTATAAAGATTTAAAGAAGGCAGGGGATATTAGGCAGGAAGATTTTAATAAACATCTGTGGTTAAATTCTCTGGCTGTCTTGTCTTGCACCTCAGTGGGGAAAGTCTTTGAAGACTCCAGCGTACAGTTTTGGGTGTCCCCAGATGTACCAGATATCCCAGGACCTGCAAGATTCCTTGTCCTATCTTATTTCTAGTCCTGTGTTATCCTGTGCCTGTGGATGACAACATTTCACTGAGCTGAGTTCCCTGCTGACACCAGTGTCTCTGCTCGCAGCAAGGTTAGAGGCTGGGAGAGTCAGGTCTGACTGGCACCTTACACTGAGATCGTCACAAAAGCACTGCTTTCATTTCCAACATCCTGTCTTTGTGAAGCCAGGTTTTCTGAAGTGACAGGAACCAAACTGAGATTACAGAGTAGACTGGACTAAAGTAACACCCTCCAGGTGGCGCTGTCTCCTATCAGACCTCCTCCGGATTGTGCACAGCACTGAGTTTTATAATTATTTCACTGTAGATTGCAATGTAATAAAATAGAAATAAAGTGCACAATAATTATAATGCACATGAATCATCCGCAAACCATTTCTCTCCATCAAAATATCGGATTTCACTAAACCCATAGCTGGTGATCCAATGGTTGGGAACTGCTACTCTGAAGTGTAAATGGGTATAAAATACACACAGGAAATTAAACTACCTATCATCAAATTAAGTTAAAGACTCTGATTGTCTTAACTATTAGCTTCTTTATTCCAATTTATGTAAATCCCAATTAGGTTGGATGAAAGAATTAATTTTAAGGACTTAAAAAAAGTTTTATCTTTGCTGATTGAAACCTTGACTCAGTACTTTTAATTCAATTTATTTATGTGACAATCTGTATTTTAACCTTGCTTATTTTTTCTTAAACACTGACAGTGCACCTACTGCGATGTATAACATTTAACTTTGTTCAAAGCATTTCATCCTTCTGGATTCTCTGTTTACCTCGTGTTTTCCTCCAGGATAGTAGCTGCTTATGTCAAGTCACACCAACTGTTGGACTGTCAAGACCTCCTAGGAGTTCTGTAGTTTGTCTTATGACATCTGTACTTTTCCTCTTATGTACCAGAGCTGCCTGTTCTTGGTCCTCATGCCCCACAGGTAATAGCAGAATCTAAATGAAAGAGAACATACTATTTTCATGAATTAGAAAACATAATGGTGACGATATCAGTGATTCATAAATAGATCTATAAATTGAGTGTTATCACAGTTACAATCATAGAGACTTTGAATATGTTTGTGCCATATACATATTCCTGTAAATGCATTTGTGTTTGTGTGAAAATAAACAAGCAGACTATAAAATTTATATGGACATGAAATAGACTAAAATAGCCAAAACATTAAAAAAAAAACAAGGAATAACACTCCTATATGTCAATTAAAACTAAATGCTACTAACTAAAACTGTTAGCATTACAATGTTAAACAAGTAATGGAATACTATATAATAAAGTTCAAGAACTGAACCACAAAGGTGAACTTAATGTATTGATAGAATAATTTATGTGCAGCCAACTATGTATGCTTTTGAAAAAATGTATTTTGGCACGTGCATTTTAGATGTATAATAGTTCCAATCTGAAAATCCATCAAATAATTTCTTTACAATCTCCTGATAGCAGAACGTTTTGTAGACAGTGAACTAAAAGTATGAACCATAGATGGAAAGGTGGATAAACTGTATTGCACTCAAACAAAGACCCTATTCATCACAAAAAAGAAAAATTAAAGCTAAGGAATGGAGAATTTTAAAATACAAATATCTCATACTACTGGTATTCGGGTGTGTACAATAATCCTCAAAGTCATATCAAAAAGGTACAGGACCAATGGAAATATGAACCACAGTCTTAGAAAGGTGCTTCCCAAAAGTCCACATTAAATTCTCAGCCTCTTCTTTATCAGAGAAATGCAAGTAAAACAAAGACACATGCCTAACAGGTTTATCATGTTTATATTTAGTTTTATTTTATTTTGTTGATTTTTCTATTATCACAAAGCAGGCAGTATTCTTAGCAATTTTGTATATTAATTTAATCAATCCCTATACTAATATATTGGTATTATCAGTTTCTTACAGATAAGAAAACTGAGGAAAGAAAAGTAGAAGAGGTCACCCAAGGTCACACAGGTCCTAAATTACAGCATGGAGATGGACATCAGGTTGTTTAGCAATGAATTCCACATGTGTAACCATCAAGCTGTATATATGCCTTACAAACCAAGGAATGCTAAAGATGAACATTCAATGACTAAGGCTTTTAAAACTGCATAAACTTTTTGGAGCACAGTAAGTAAGACTTGAGCAAATAGAAAATGTTATATTGCATGCACACATGCACACACACACACACTTTGAGAAAATACTGTGAACCAGATAAGAAAGATAGTGGCCTGGAAACACAGATTCAAATTACCCTGAATGATATAGTCCACAGTGGAAGACATTACATGTAGTCACAGAAATATCAGGTCGGATACAGAAGGTGGTAATGAAAGAGATAAAGATAGCAAAAGATACCATATGCTCTCGAACTACCTTGCCATATCGCTCCACGCTCGGGAGGTCCTGCTCAGTCACAGCCAGAGTGCACAGACTGGTGACAGAAGCGGCTGCTTCAGAGCACTTCAGTTACTCCTGTATTCTTAGGTAGAAAGATATATTCAAACATAACTTTTCTGAGCATTCCTGTATACATCTAGCACAACTCAAATTATAAGTCCATACTTTGTTGTTTGGGGAGCAGAGAGAGAAATTAAAAAATCAGTAGATAAAAATAAAAAAGAAATAAAAAAGAAAATCCTTAGAATAAAAAAGAAAAAATCCTTAGAATAATCTTGAGACTGTAGTAATGATATACAAAGTACTTGAGGCCTTAGTTGCCAGGTATCAGAAAATTTTTAAGCTCACTGTCATTAAGTCAATATGACACTGAATTTAAGTAATCGGTATCACAGACAATTCACTTGAGTAGAAGAGGTCTGGAAGTGATTTATTGTGTGCCATGGAGGAAGTACCTAAGTTTTCCCTCTTCTGATGGTCATGTCCTCCATAAACCTCCCCAGTGATCGGGAGCAGAACTTTAAATGACATGAGATTTATTTCCTATAATTAGGTTATACTGTGTAGAAAGTAGCTATTTTTGAGGATATGATCAAGATCCTAACCAGCAGACATTGAGTTAAAATCTAAGCAGATATTGTGCTTGTCTGTATACTTGACAGATCAGTGTCTGAAAGGACCCATGTGTTTTCTGCAGGCAGAGATTCAAGGCAAGAAAGATTCTCCCGCTGGCCTTGGAGAAGAAAACAGAATACTAGGAACTGCCTATGGAGGAGACTTCTTAGCACATTCCTGATGTGTATATTAAGAGTTGAGAATGATACAAAGTCAGCAGTTAATAAGAAAGTGCGGGCTTCTGATTTCCAGCTGCGAAGAACTAAATTCTGCCAACAGTGAGGGGAAAGTTAGTCTAAGATAAGATCACAATCCAACACAAGACATTGATTGTAGCCTGGTGAGACCTAAGCAAAGTACAGCAAATTCACATCCAAACTTCTCACACACGGAACTCTCAAGTGATTACATGCATTATGTTCATTTTAGTAGTTTTCTATGCAGTAATGAAAAGCAACATAAAAGTAAAATTGACATTTCAATACAATTTGAAAAGCTTCTTGAATTTACTAACCTGTATGATAAGTTACATCTGCAAGAAGACAAAATTGGACCCCTACAAAACGTGGTATTTAAAATAAGTTACAGCACTTAAATACCACAATAAAACTTATATACAGAGAAAAAATACATACAGGACACTTTTGCACAACTGAACTGAGGAAACTTTCTTAGCCAAAAAATCTAGACTCTGTCAAAAGGAAAAAAGCTAGATACATTTTACTACATAATATTAAATCATTTATGTGATGTATTAATACATTAGGGTTTTCTAGAGGAACAGAATCAATGAAACATATACGTCATTATGCAAGGGGACTTATTAGAGAGGCTTATAGTGTCAGATGTGGAGAGCCTGTGCTGAACGTCTATGCACTGGAGAGACGGAGGTTCAGAGGCTCCCCAGTCCAACAACTTCAAGCTGCAAAACGAGAGGGCTCAAGCACACAGTGCCCGTCTGAGACTGGAAGATAGTGAGAGAGCTGCTGGTATCTGTTGGTACTGACAGGCTAAAGGGACTGAAGTCTGATATCCACAAGTCACGGCAGTAGTAAAACATACACCTGCTCAACAAGAAATGAGCTTTTCAAATGTGAGCCAAAAGGCCTCTTTCTCCCCTTTTATTCTATCCAGAACACAAGCCTACAGTACAGTGCTATCAACAATCACGGGAACCTTCTCCCCAACGTGATTTGCTGCCTACATCCCAATCATCTATAGAAATCCACAGACACGCCCAGATGTGCGCGGCACTAATATACAAGGTACTCTGTAATCTCATCAAGCTGACAAATTGCTGTGAAGCATTATGAATGGAAAAAAAGCACAAGCAAGTGAATAGACAAGGCTGGACCTGAAACAATATATTTACAAAGCATATCAAAATGTCATCATGTGTAACATATGTTGGACTCAAACACTATGTAGAAAAAGGTAGAATCTTATAGAAAATGGGGCAAACATAAAGAGATACATTTAGCAAATTTCAATCAATGTAAAAGACATGGTACTTGTCAGGGAAACAATAAGAGACAGAGACTACTCGGTTTGGTAGTAGGTCAAAAAAATTAACACACAAAACAAAACCATGAGACCTGGTGAGTCTATTCACACTCACTGGTGGAGAGGTCGGCTCCTTTAGCCATTATGAAGAAGCAGTTTGACCACATTTCTTAAATTTCAGGACAGAACTAGGGATGCAGCTCAGAGTTACAGTGCTTGCTCAGCATGCATGAGACCTTGGGTTTAATCCTCAGAACTGCAGAGAGTTACTAATTAATTAACTTCAGGACAGGAAATGCCAACCTCTGTAATATTAAAATTTAAAAATAAAGGCATCTACCTCTAAGCACATAGATAATAAGGAGAAGTGCGTACTTGGCACTTGTTTATAATCAGCGTTTAATTCTTTAGTTTTACTTTATGCAAGTTACCTCAATTTGGAAACTGTAATCTGAAATTCTAATTGAGACCAGTACCAGAGAGATAGAATGACAATAAGAATATCTGATATTTGTATAATAGTTGTTGCTGACTACTACAAAACCACTATAGATATTAATTTACATTTTCAACAACCTGATAAGGTAAGTAGTAATATTATTTTGAAATGTGAGTTGCTAAAATATATAACTGCTAAAATCATATAATAAAGACAGAATTTGAACAAATGTGGCAAGTGTCTAAATCTTTATCTTATCCATCAATTTACAAACTGATATATTTAAAAATGGAAGAAAAAACACATTAAGAATCCCAACACATAAAGAGAAGCTTAGAATAGTGATTAATATTTTTGTACATAAATGCCATAGGAGACAAAACTAACAACATAATGTGGATAAATTTTGAAGAAAGACATCTGTGTTGTGAATATAAAAAGAATTGAAGAAACTCTCTAAAATGATTTCTCAGTTACTAAACATGCAGCACATCCATGACATAAAAAAGAAAAAGAACTAATAGTTCTTCATAAAAATATCTGGAATCATCCAAATTTACTCTGGCTGTTCCTCCTCTGAAAGGAAATCAAGGTTTTGATAGAACGGTATTTAGCATGCAATGTTTTTAACAAATGTACTCACTGTTAATTTCTCCATCTGTAAAAATTTAAAAAATAGCCATAAACTGAGTAGGACAATGGTAGAGGAGAAGATTTAAGAGTTTATTACAACTGAATCCTTTTATAAATAAGATTTAGTCCATCTCTTCAAAATTTTAAGGAATCGTATGTAATCCTGTGAACTGTAAATATAGAAATAAAAAATGCAGGAATCTATGCCAACTTCTTAAACACTGACATCTTCTCCAAAGTGCAAAAGCAGATTAATCTTGATGTTTCACTGTACCATCAAATCTCTGATAGTCATTTAATTCTAAGTGATGCTTTCCTTTATTAAAAGTGGTTACACAAGCATGGTTTTAATAACTTATCAAGAAAAAAGTATAAACTAAAGACCCATAGCTGCTTGCACGGCCTTCCCTGTTAATGTTATAGACGGAGTAATGAGCTAAAAAGTATTTTAAATCTTACTGCAATTCTATGCTCAATTTTGCCACATAAAAATAATGATTAGAAGAAATTCACCACTATATTTTATGCTAGAAGTATGTTTTAATACCCACAGTAAAATTTTATTTCCTCTCCCTGGGATATCCTCAGGCCCCTTAATGGAAACATGAGATAAATTTCCAGGGAGATAGTTGACATCAACCCCTATTTAAATGTACACCATCTTCTCAAAGCACTCTAAATTAGTTTAGGTACTGGAGGCTAATGCATGAAAAATAAGTGCGTTCCTCACTTAGGAATGAAATAATCCTTCTCTTGGCTTAGAATGAGCTCTCATCTCGTTTTCTATTTATACCAACTAACAGTTAACATTTCGTAGGTCTGATAAAGGTTATACCATCAGTAAGGGGCCATCAAGTTACAACCCAAGGAAACACCCATTGTGAACAATTTGATCATCTCTTTATTGTTGAATATCTTGTTTCTGCTTAAGAATTATTTTAATTATAATCATGGGAGAGTCAATTCAGAAATATGCTGCACAGCAGAGAGGGTGAACTGACAGTAGTTCCAATGATATTCAGCCCAATCTTTAACTTTTTTTTTTTTTGGCGGTACTGGGGGTTGAACTCAGGACCCTGCGCTTGCTAGGCAGGCGCTTATTCCACTGAGCTATATCCCCAGCCCTCAGCGCAATCTTTTCAACTATGTTTCTATTAACACCAAATAGCACACACAATTGGCGGATGGGAGGGAGACACCAGTGTATGTGATCTTTGCATTTATTCTTATAAAGATTTTCCTCAGAAGGAGGAACCAGAAAAGAGGAAATGGAATGATACACTTTATCAGGAAAAGAAACTTTCCTCAGCTTGTCCACAAGCAAAAGGGACTTTCATCTGTTTGAGCAGGTGTCACCCCAGAGGACTGCAGTGCAGCTTTACACACTCTTTCTGCTCATAATCCCACCTTCCTCGGTGCACTTTCAGGGTTCACATCAGCACCCTCAATCTCTTGTGTTTGTATTCACAATGATTCGCATCTCTTGAGGCAGCCTACTGGTCACGCTGCGCAATTCCTCCAAAGCTAAACTGTTGTTCCCTAAATGCTTTGGATGTAAAGTTACAGTGGCTTTCAATGGTGCACCCCAAGCATGCTTGTCACCTAATCCTATTATTTCAAGTATGGGAATCTGGGAAAAGAACAACGTTGACTTTTTCACACACCATGTTATAACAGAAAACTTTTTTCATGAAATTTATGCTATGACTAATGCGGAATTAGATAATCATTTGAGTTTAAGTTTAAAAAGTAATGATATGATAATATTTAATACAAATTGCACTTCTTCAAAAGTATTATGTATTAATCAATCATCTCAGCAGTTGATTTGTCACCAACTTGTGTTGTTTAATAAGTTGATGCTTATTTTCAACTTCAAAGAATATATTTAAAAATCATATAATACTCTGGACACACTGTTCCTAAATTTTACTGTACTTCTAGGATGACTATTTGATTGATACCACAGTTCACAGAGCTGGTCTAGACCCTCTTCACTTTCTGGACACATTAAATAGGGTCTACACAGGATTACAGGAGCAAAAGACTAGTCATTAGCCATTTCCTCTAATAATCTAATTAGCTCTTCCTCTAAACCAGGACTCATCACCTCCCAGAAAATTTTGCTCTTCTTTTACAAGACAGCCACACTCAGTGTGAGGAAGTCGTGGTGAAACGAGATAGTGAAACTGAAAAATACGCAGTAAGTTTAGCATCCATCAAAGGTAGAACCTTTGCAATTAAAGGAAATAGAGGAGGAAGTATGGTGACAAATGTTTCCATCATCCATTACCTTTGGAATAAATCCATTACCTTGGAGTAAAATAAAATTCTTAAGAGAAATTAAAAATCTTGTGAACATTTTATCCAAATAGATTTGGTGGCCAATTTCAGTTCTCTAAAGGCAATGTACTGTTACTCAAGACAGTTAAATGAGATGTCTGTATGTTAAACTGAGAAACGAACATGAAATAAGTTGGAGATCATTGTGTCTGCGTTAATAACTCTAGCTCGCATAAAATGTAGCACTCACGTTTATTTCCATGGGGAATAGTGTTGTAGGCAGGTAAGTGAGATAGAAATATCATAGGCAGTCAGACAGGGCCAGGCCCTTGAAGGAGCCGATATGAAAGACAAGATACCCTGCAAATGAAGAGGCAGTACTTGCTGTGGGCCAAATCTCAAGACAAAAGATTAAACAAACACACCCACATACCTCCCTAGGGATGGATATCAGGGATTGATATTCTAAATAGGTAGCAATCACCTTGAAGAGTCACTGACCCAACACTTTACAGGAAAAGACCCTGTTCTGTAGTCATGCCCGCTTGCTAGGTGACTTGCTTCCCAATTTGATCCCAATTTAATCAGTTTTACCTGAAACGTTCTTAGTGGCTGACCACATCTCATATCCACCTTGTGATTTCCATTTTTCCCTCACCTTGGACACACTTCACTTCGTGAGTTTGCTCTGTAAAATGCCTGAAAAAGACAGGTTCCATGGGCAACCCACTCAGGTTTCCCTCCTGTCCTTCTCTCAGACAGAAGCTTTACTTCCCTCAATAAATATATTCTGCTCGTAACCTCCATTGTTCCTAAAATTCATTCTTCAATTTTAGAGAACATGAACTCATCCAAGATACCAGTCAGGTTGGAAGTTTTTCTCCCCTATATCATTAGGATATAGTTATTTTCATTTATTAGTTCTTTTGGTCCTGCAATCTTTTGAAAGTTTTAATTCCTAGAAGAAAAAGTGAACTAATCTTGTTAACATGTGGAAAAAGTGGGTTATTTAGAAAACTCCAGAACATAGCTCTTTTTTAAAGCAAAAATCATTACTATCACTTAACTATACACAAAGGCATCTTCTCACTTTGCAACAAGCTCTGCTCATTTGGTAATTAATTGAATTCTTCTGAAGGAAGTCATGAACTGGAGTGAAAGATGGTATAGCGGGGACTATTAATATGTACAGAATTACCTATATATGAACTCAGTATTCTTTGTGAAAAGAATATTATCTTGTACTTTGATATTTAAATACAATTTAGAAATGATGTCTAAATTGGCTTTTTACAACATAGCATTAGTGGATTCTATCTGTATACACTAAGTTTCTGCAAGTCAACAGTATACTGTTCTGAGTAGAATTATGATGATTTATGGGAAAAATATTAAACTTGGGAAAGTTCATATTTTGTGAACCAAAATTTAATAATGATTCAATTGTAGTTAAAATATGAAATATTATATAGGAACTTTATTATAGTACCTCACTTATATGGATACTGATTAAAATCTAATCCAGGCTTATGGTTTTTATTTTATTCACCAAGACTATTCTTAATCAAACCACAAACACACCTTCTCATGAATTTGCAGTTTGATGAGCTCCTTCCACCTTTGTGTAAGAACCCCCACCAGTGCATAAATGTATATGAAATATGATGGTCATGGGGTGGGGAATATAATATTCTTTATCTTTCTTCAGACCTAACAGACCCCCACATACTGTACCCTTGCCTTCTGCCATTCTATTACTTTTCCATTCTCTGAATATGAATTAGTTAGAAAATCTTATGAAGAAAAAAAGAATAGCTCTCAAGGGATCCAGGCTGAACCCCTTGGTGGGGGCCTCAGTGAGCCACCCCTGCCCCCAGCCCATCTGTATGGGAGCTGGGCTGAGACCCAGACAGCTTTGGGAGCCTTGGTGACCATACCCCAAACCCTCCACACCTCCATGCCCTGGCTTCTCCACACCTCATGGGAGCTGGGCTGATCCCTGACAGCATTGGGAAATTCACATGGGAGCCAAGCTGAGCCCTGGAAAGCTTTGGGAAACTGAGAGACACCCCATCCCTCTCCACTGGTGTGGGAATCAACTGAGCCCCCTAAAACATCAGGATCATCAGCAACCACACCCTGCCCCTACACACCATGGCAGGAGACATGCTGAGCACTGCTGACCTTGGGGCCCTTGCCCTGACATTTGCACACCATCATGGGAGTAAGACCAGGCTCAAGGGATCCTCTGGATCTTTAAAAGTGACAAAATGAGATCTCAGACTTCCACCCCACCCAGAACAAGTCCAGGAGACTTTGAAACAGAAGAGCTTAGAAGTAACACACCTGAAATTTCTGACATATTAGCAATAGAACTAAAGAAAAACAATTCCATCAGCCATAGAAGACGTCACATCAGAAATCTCTCAGGTTAAAAACAAATGACAACAATAATGAAAGAATTGCTCAGCACATTTAAAGTCATAGATTAAAAAGGACAAGAGCACAGAAAAGTGATGGGACCCTTATATGAACAATATAGGAAAGAATTAGAATGTATGAAACAGATTTAAACAGATATCCAGGAAATTAAAAACCATCAAAAGCTAGAAAAAATGCTTGAATGAAATGGAAGATAGATTCTCAGGCCTTAAAGACAGAATTGCAGCTAATTATCATGAAAGGAAAGACCTTAAAAATAACAATGAACCAGGAAGTAAAAATAAAACAGCTGGAAGACGAGGCAAAGAAAAAAATGTAAGACTAATAGATGTCAGTGAAACATCAGGAGTCAGCACAAATGACGTAAGACTATTTGCAGAAGTAATAGCAGAAAATTTCCCAAGCATGGGAAAAAATCGCACATACAGAAAGCAAGGCATATAGAACTCCAATTAGCTGTAACCAAAATAAATCTACACCCAGATATATACTGATCAAGATCCCAGAAATTCAGCCAAAGAACAGAAAATTAAAAGCTGTTAGAGAAAAATAGCAGATCATCTACCTACAAAGGAAAGCCTTTCAAAATCAAGGCAGATTTCTCAACACAAACCATTGAGTCAAAAAGAGCTTGGAGTGAGGCATTTGAGGCCCTGAAAGAAAACAACTTCCAGCCTAGATTGATGTACCATGCAAAGCTATCCTTCAAATTTAATGGACAAATAAAATATTTCCATGACAAAGAACAACTGAAGAACTTTATGAGCACCAAACCAACCCTAAGAAGGGTATTAAATGATATTCTAGTGAGAGTAAAAATGACCACAGTTTCAAGAACCATGAAAGAAAGAAACCACCTAGCAGAGCAAGCAACTGAACAGAGAAAAAAAGGAGGAACCAACAGCAGGAAAATAACATTACAAAGATAAGCCAATATGTATCAGTTAAAACCATCAATGTAAACAGTCTGAATTTACCAATCAAAAGAGGCACATTGACATAGTGGATCAAGAAATAAAATACAACAATGTGCTGCATACAAGAAATACATTTAACTCAAAAAGAAATTTAGAAACTCAAAGTAAAATGATGGGAAATAATAGTCCATGTGACAGGAACCAAGAAAAAAGTGAGGATAGCTATTCTGTTTGCAGACAATGTGAACTTCAATCTAAGAAGGATCAAAAGAGATAAAGATGGTCACTACATACTTGTTAGGGGAAAACCGCAAGAGAAAGAGGTAACAATCATAAATATTTATGCACCAAATATAGAAACACCCAACTATATGAGACAAATTTTAACAGACATAAAAAGTCAAATAATCAGTAACACAATCGCAATAGGGGACTTTAGCATCCCATTATCACAAAGACATTGATCAAGTAGACAAAAATTCAGCAAAGAAATGACAGACCTACACCAAAATTGTGAACAAATGGACTTGATAGATATTACAGAGTGCTCCACACAACAAGGTCAGAATATGCATTCTTCTCAGCTGCACACAGGATGTTCTCTAAAATAGACTATATAGTAACCCATAGAATACACTTAAGTAAATGCAAAGGAATTGAAATTATCCCATGCATACTACCATACTATAGTGCAGTGAAACTGGAAATTAATACAAAAGAAATCATAAAATTTAAAATAAATATAACTATATTCCATAAATACATGGAAAATAAGTAATGCCCTCCTGAATAACCAATGGGTCACAGAAGAAATTAAACAATATTTATAATCGAATGAAAATGCATATAAAATTCATAGGAAACTGTGGGACACAGTGAAAGCAGTCCTCAGTGGAAAATTTTTAGCAATGAACTCCCACATCAGGAAAACAGAATGAGCATGAGTAAACTATCTTATGCTGCACCTGAAGCTTCCAGAAAAAGAAGAGCAGGTCAAGCACAAAGCCTAAAGAAGGCAGGAAATTATAAAGATCAGAGCAGAAGTTACTACAATGCAGACTTAGAAAACATTACAAAGGATTAATGAATCAAAGAGTTGGTTCTTTGGAAGAATAAATAAAATTGATAAACCTAGCCAACCTTACCAAAAATGGAAAGAAAATATTGAAATTCAAGCAATAACGAATGAAAACAATAAAATCACTACAGATCTTTCTGAAATAGAATTTTAGAAGATCAACAATACCTACTTTGAAAAGCTTGACTCTCATAGGATGGAAAACACAGAGGATACAGACAGATTCCTAGTTGCATATGAATTACCAAGCTGAAGGAAAACCATGTAAAAATCCTGAATAACTTAATATCATCCAACAAAATTGAAAATGTAATAAACTTGCCAACAAAGAAAGCCCAGATCCTGATGGATTCACAGCTGAGTTCTACAAGAAATTTAGAGAATATTTAACAGCAATTCTTCTCAAACTCTTTAATGAAATTTAAAGTGAAGGATTCCTCCCTAACTTATTCCTGGAGGCAAGTATTACCCTGATACCAAAATCAGAGAAAGACCCAACCAAAACAGAAAATTACAGTCTAATCTCCCTAATGAATATAGATGCAAATATTCTCAATAAAATATAAGCAAACAGAATGCAGCAAATCAGCAAGGAGATTATACATCATGACCAAGTGGAATTCATCCCAGGAATGCAGGATTGTTCAACATATGCAAATCAATTAGTGTAATACACCATATCAGTAGAGACAAAGACAAAAATCACATGATTATCTCAAAAGATGAAGAAAAAGCTCTTGATAAATTCCAACACTCATTCATGATAAAGACCCTAAAGATAATAGGAACAGATGGTTTTTACCTCACTCTGATAAAAGCCATCTATGACAAATCAACAGTCAACATCATACTACATGGATAAAAACTAAAACTTTTCACTTTAAAATCAGGAACAAGATAATGATGTCCACTGTCACCACTTCTATTTGACATAGCTTTGGAAACATTAGCCAGAGCAATTTGGACAAGATAGAGAAGTAAAAGGAAAAAGGATAAGAAAGGAAAAAGTGAAATTATCCTTATTTGCAGATAACATGATACTCTACATAGAAGACTCTGAAAACTCCACCAAAAGACATAAATTTAATAACCAAATTCAGTAGCATAGCTGGACACCAAGTCAACACTGAAAAATCAATAGCAATCCTCTACACAAACAAAAACACACTGAGAGAGAAATTAGGGAAACCATACCTTTCAAAATATCACCTTAAGAAGTGAAATACTTAGGAATAAATCTAACAAAGGAAGTAAAACATCTATACAGTGGAAATTATTCTTAAAAAGGAGATCAAAAGGATTTCAGTAAATGCAAAGCTATTACTTGCTCATGGATAGGAAGAACCAACATAGTGAAAATGACCATACTCCCAGAATTGCTGTACAGATTCAAAGCAATCCCAATTAAAATACCATTAGTATACCTCACAGATCTAGAGAAAGCATTCCTAAACTTCATCTCAAACCAGAAAAGGCCTAGAATAGCAAAAGCTATCCTTGACAACAAAGAAAAGATAGGAAACATCACAATCCTTGATTTAAAATTATACTGCAAAGCTACTCTGATAAAATCAGCATGCTACTGGCAAAAAGACAGAGCTGATGATCTACGGAACAGATTTGAAGATGAAGACACAACTACTAACACCCTCAGCCATCTTATCTTGACAAAGGGGCCATATATATTCACTGGTAGCCTCTTTAATAAATGGTGCTGGGCAAACTGGCTTTTCACATGACAAAGACTAAAACTAGACCCATGTCTACCAAAATGCACTAAAGTCAAAATGGGTCAAAACTCTAAATTATAAAACAGAAACACAAAATTTACCAAAAGAGAAGATAATGAGAAATCTTGAAGACATAGGGGTAGGCAGAGAGTTCATGAACAAAAAACAAATTGCATGAGAAATACTTCAAAGAATCAACAAATGGGATCTCATCTTATTGAAAAGTTTTTGCACATCAGAAGAAATGACCAATAAAGTGAAAAAAACCCCATTAATTCAGAAAAAAATATGTTATTCAACTGCCCCTCAAAGGACTTCTATCCAGAACATATAAAGAATTTTTAAAAATCAGGCCTCCAAAATTCAAAGATCCAATCCAAAAATGGCATCAGAAATGAACACACTTCTCAGATGAAGAAAGACAAATGGCAAATAAATATATGAAAAAATATTCAACCATACTGATCATTTGAGAAACGCAAATTAAAACACTGAGATTCCATCTCACCCCAGAAAGAATGGCCATCATCAAGAAATCAACCCATAGCAAATGCAGAAGAGGCTGTGGGGAAAAAGGAGCCCTCCTGCACTGCAGGTGGAATTATAGATTGGTGACAGCACTGTCAAAATCAGTGTGGAGATTCCTCACAAAACAAGGATTAGAGATCCCACTTAACCCAGCTATTCCCATTCAGAGTATTTTCCAAGAATAATTAAAAACATCATACTGTAGCGATATATGTGTACATATATATATATATATATATGTGTGTGTGTGTGTGTGTGTGTGTGTGTGTGTATATATATATATATATATATATATATATATATATATATATCAGCACAGTTTGTCATAGCTAAATCTTGGAAACAACCCAAATGCCCATTAACTGATGCATGGATAAAAATTTGTGGTATTTTTATACAAAGGAGTATTACTCAGTTATAAAAAATAGATAAACTTGAGGCTTTTGTAGATAAATGGATGCAACTAGAGACCATACTCATACATGACATAAATTGGACCCACATGTGTAAACATTGTATTGTCTCCCTAAGGTGAGAACTTGAAAGAGTAAATAAAACCCAAATTGTATAATAATTATTAGGAAAGGGACAGAAACTGCTCAAAGGAAGGAACAACTGAGGTGGGGGAAAGGAGAAAAAGAAAGAAAGGTAGGTAGGTAGATAGATAGCTGGCATGGTTGTGCTGTTCATATCTAATGGTTTATTGAATGGGACAGTTAATGCTTAATTTTTTTGACCAATTTTGCGTGTTTATACCTGATAATCTGAACAACTAATTTGAAGAAAACAATATGCAATATAACAAACACTGGTGAATTCCTACCATTTTATCTAGTGAAGCTCTGTATAGTTTCTAATGTTTTTAAATTATTTTTTGTTCTCTTTATTGGTTTGATCAGTCTTGCATTCTTACATCTGGTAACCTAAGCAACTTCGTTGAAGATAACAATATGCAATAAACAACCACTATTAATTCCTATAATTCTGTTTTGAAACCCTGTATCAGTTTTTTTTTTATTTCTGCTTTGTTTTGTTTTTGTCTCTGTTATTGTTATTTTGTTGTATTTTATTCTCTTTAAAATAAAAAAGAACAATAATGACTGGTTAACCTTGATTGTCAATTCAAACTCAACTAGATTGAGAAACGCCCAGAAAGCTAATAGGGCACACTTGTGGGTGTGTGTGAGGGTGTTTCCAGGACAAGTCACGTGCGGGATGAGCCACCTGCACTGAATGTATCGCCATCCGATAGTTTGGGGCCCTCAATGGGACAAAAGCGGAAGGAGAAATTCTGATAACTCAAGGCTTTTTTTGTCTTTCTTCTCTCTGGTTTTTGCTACCACAAGGTGAGCAGCCTTCCTCTATAGAAGCTCCTGCAGATGTGATGTTCAACCTCACCTTAGGTGCAAAGCAAGGGAGTCGGGAAACTGTGGACAGAAACCTCTGTAAGTCAGAATAAACCTTTCCCTCTTCCGCTTGGTTTTCTCAGGTATTTTGCCACACTAAGAAAAGTTAACTGACAGAACCTTGCAAGGAAATGCCTAAATATTATTCAGTGACAGAAAAATTAAGGAATGTTGCCTTTAAAATTCAAGATAGAACTCTTACTAAATTTAAAATAAAATGTTGGCATAGAAGGTGGATTCCTCTCCCCTAGATCATACGCTCCAATACTTCTATGATGAGGATATTGGTCTCTCATTGGATGCTCTAGGTTGGATCTAGAACTGCACGCGAAGACCCAGTGTATGAACAGCTCCTCCCCAGGGTGGTGCTGCTGGGAGATGGTAGAACCTTCATGAGGCACAGTCCAAATGGAGATACTCAGTGACTGAGAAAATGACTGAAAGGGAGACTGGACCTGGCCACCCTCCTCATTCTCTGTCACTTCCTTAGGCATGATGTGAACAGCTTTCCCTGACATGCACTCCTGCCATTATGTGCAGGCCCATCCCTAGAGACCTAAAAGCAAGGGATCTACACAACAGGAACCTCTAGGACTCTTGAGTCAAAATAAATCTTTTCTTTCCTCTGTGTATTGACTTGGGTGTTGTTACAGTAATGCAAAGTTGGCTGACACCTTAGATTAGTATATACCATAAAGAGCTCTTTTATGCATAAATGTTTCTGGATGGTGGATTCAAAATGAACTGTAAAATAAAAGAAAGGAATGCTCAAATGCATCTAGCTGCTTAGTAACATGGAGAAAAATGCCCACTCAGAAGATGCAAGAGGGACCCACTTTCAGAAAACATAACAAAGAACAAACTAAACACATTTTTGGAGGGGAAGGCAATACCCCAATAATTTAAATAAATTATGTAGTGAGCCATACTTGTGCCAGCCTGTGTATCTCCAGGATGGACAGAAACAAGTCAGTGACGACCCATCACCTGATCGTGTGATAGTCTGGCATCGGTCACCTCCCACTCAGTTCTGGTCCTTCCCCAGAATGATTCTTCCCTCTTAGCAGACCATACTGACCTTCGCTTCTCTGAACACAGCTGGGTCCTGCACATTACTCCAGAACACTGGTAAGTAGCTAACATAACCGCCCAGAAATTAATAAGACTATCATAAAATTTAAATGGGGAAGTGCAAGACTTGGAATAGCCAAAATAGTTCTTTTTTAAAAAAAGAAAGAGAAACTATTGGAATAACTACTGTATTTCAAAGTTACAGAAATCAAAATGTGAAATTGATGTCAGTGTAAACACACAGATCAATGGAACAGATTTTATAGTCAGACACAGACCCGCTTATAAATAGGTTTGTGTGCACATTCGGTGCCACTACCCCTCATGAATCTCAGCCTTTACCTCAAGTGATATGGAAAATTAACACAAGTAGACCACAGAATTGAACATAAAAACTAAAACTATGAAATGCGTAACCTAAAAATCTAGAAGAAAAAAATCTTTATATCCTGGAGTTAGACAAAGGTTTCTCAGTATATGTGATAGACAATGTTATGTTACCTGTTTGGTGAACATGGCTAATTGGTGAAAAATTAGCATAAATATTACTGTCAACATATTCTAAAAAGTGATTAACATTTACAGCCAGTGGGCTTACCCACTTTTCCTCTTAAAGCAGATTGCCTTCCACGAAGTGGTTCAACCTCAAAGAATCAGCTGAAGGGCAAGACCATGGTTTTTCAAAAAAGGAATTCTGCCTACAAATGGAAACATTAAATTCATGCCCAAGTTTTCAACCTTCACACTCAAAACTACAATATCAGCATAGTTTTATTGTAGCAGAAACACATAATGTGACATCTACCCACTTAAATTTTTACATAAGCACAATGCTGCTTGAGCTGCCCTAATAAATACCGTAGACTAGGGGTTTCCACAACAAAAATTTATTTTTCACATTTTAGGAGGCAGTAGGCTTCACTTTATGGGGAGGAATCCCTCCCTGGCTTGTAGGCTCTTGCCTTTCTGCTGTATCGTCACAGAGTGTATCTTCACGTGGTGGAGCAGGAGGACGCAGCACACACAGCGGGTTAGAACTTCAACACATGCATTTTAGGAAGGCGTAGTCCAGCTCATAGCGCACTGCACCAGTAACACATCCCAAGCTTTTAACCACGGCAGACTACACGCTGTGGCTCAGACTCTATCTCCTTTTCTTCAGTTTCCTCTACATTTCTCTTCACGGCTTTATTCACAGCTTTCCACAGTCCGAAATCAACCTCCAATTTTATGTGGAAAAACCCTGTCCAGTTTAGCATCACGGGATTGATCATCACTCTGTGTTACTGTCTACTTTGAAGTGGGTACTTCCTCATTCCCAGCCTTTTAAAATTAAAACAAGCTTTTGCAACTCACAAAGTTATGGCTAAATCTTTAAGACTGTGGACTTGGAAAAGGAGCAAGTGCTTTAAAAACCCAGAAATTCTACTTATTCATTAAACGCCCATGGATAATTGATGGAAAAGAATAACTTTTAATAGTTTCATAGGATTTAATGAGCATGCTCCTATAAACATACAGAGGAGGAAATATGCCGCATATGTACAATGAACAAATATGTACTTGAAACTGAACCACATATTTTCTGAAAATATTTGATATTTTCTTTTGATGTTCAGTTGAAGATAACTATAACAGACATGGTACATTGTATTGGATTTCTTTTATAAAATAATTACATCCTTTTGTGCATTTTATACATTCACAAGTGCCACAAAATTAATGCTGTAATATTCTATTACTAAAAAATATGGTTTTCATTAAGAAGTACATCAGAATATAATTCTAACATATCAGGGGTTCAGCCACATCCATAGTAATCAGTTAAAAACATCTAGATATAGGATTATCAATACTGCTTATATTTCAGATATTTTTATCTAATGGTTGATTATACAGGGCAGCTATATAGTTACTTTCTTCAGAGGAAGTAAAACAACATCAATTCTAATGGTTACCATGTAGCTCCAGGAGCAAGAATAATCTGCCTTATCTTGGTCAAAGCCACCAGTAGCAAATTACAGGGGAGGGATTATCATTTCAGTCCACTGTATTATTAGCTACAAACCTAATTTACAATGGTGAGTAAATCAAGAGTGTGGGTATCTCTTTCATGTAATCTCTAAGGAATTCTAGAAAGGGTGTTTTGTTAATGGAGAATGTCTTTGGTTTTATTCTCAATGTGCTAGGAAAATTATAGTTGTTACCCTAAACATTAACATATGCACCCTTTAGTTAACCAAGTGTTAGCTTTATGCTATGTGTTCAAATTTTCCCCAAACAGGTGCAGGTGATCCTTGTCCCACCGCTATTTCTGTATCTATTCTAAGTATAGAGATTTTAAGGCCCCAAGCTACATTATAATTGTTGTTAGTATTTCCTTTAGATTTACTCTTATTGTTACTTTGTTTTGCTTGATATTTCTACCTGTCTTTTCTGAGCTTTCATATGTAAGAGTTTCTTTATGACTAAATACCATGGTTTGTTCATTCTTAGAAGTATGCAATGCAAACAGTAAATTTGTTAATACCTTGTTTTCAATTCACATTTATTTTTGAACATTTTATATTACAATCCAGATGTGTTTGACATATTTCAACAGTATGTCACATTTTCTTTCATTAATGTATGTGATAAATCCTTTGTGTCTTGGCTTTCATTGCTTTTATTGAAAAGTCAAAGTCAACCTAATTCTTTTGATGATGATGGGCCCTTTTTATCTAGTATGGTTTATTTTACTTTGTGTTTGAATTTCAGAAGCTTTTTATATGTACTATGGTTAGGCTGGGTTGTTTTTCTTTTTCTTTTGTATTCAGAGGTCTCCAAAAATTTCATCTAGTGATCTTTGTCCACTTTGCAAATACACACAAATAACATTTATCAAATAATATTTCTATCTTATCTTTGTTTTCTCTACTGATAGCCAAATGACATATCTCTTGTATCGTCACAGGGTATCACTCTGTCACTCTCTTACTGTCCTTGTCTTCCGTCATTTCTCTGTGTATGGTTACCAGGATCAATATGTTTTTCTTCCAGTTTATTGTTTCTCCTTTCAGTTATGTTTTATCTCCTTCCTATTTTTGGTTTTGGAATTTCCATTTAGATATTTTAGATCTTTTTTAGAATTTTAAATTCCTAGTGAAATACTTTATTTGTAAAACATTTTTGAACATCTTAAGCCTGGTCTTTGAAAGACTTCTTTAAATTCTGATATCTGGAGCAGGTTAATAATTTCACTACCCACGCTGCTAACCTATAACTTTGGCTGTAGCTAGCTATTAGTTTTATGTACTTTTTGTTCATGTTATCTTGTTTTCTCATCTGATAAATTACTTTGGACTGAGTGTCAGGTACTTTATATTTAAAAGCTGTAAAATAGTTTGCTTTCATCTTCTTCAGTAGGTGGATTTATATTTGTTTCTTGCATATGGCTAAATGCCGTAGCAATTCAGGATCATTTTATGCAGTGGAGCACTGCACGTCAGAGGGTATCAGAATCTATTCCTGAGAAATAGTTTGGAATATTGGCTTTGTCACTTTAGACAATTTCTGCACATTTTAACGCCCTCTATTTTTCTGTTTGTAAAATGGCAAACAATGGCGTCCCCTCCTGAGTGTTAAAGGGAGGGGCTGATCATATGGTGAAATGTTAGCACTGAAAAAATCCGATTATTATTTTTAATAATGATGAAGAAGCTGATGACAAAGTTTATGGGGGACAGATTGGATGTCTGCACTGAGCTCTGCAATTTACAAATACCACAATGAATAAGAGACAAAAGGATGAAGTACAATTACAACAAAATTAGCTTTATCTTGTTAAAATTTGCATTACTTGATTACTTATAAGCCTAAGAAATAGAGTGGACTTCTATATTGTTGTCACTATATTTTATTATCATCCTGCCTCATCCTCTCTTGCTCGCTGTTAATGTATTGCTTTCTTCTTTTCTTCCCATGTTCACCAAATTAATGTGGCTTTTTGACACAATCTTGGTCCGTATGACTAACAGTGATAGTTCACAGTGTGTTTCCTGGTTTGATAAAGTACATATAATTTAATAGAAAATAATAAATTGAGATAACTAGAAATAAATAATATATGTGCTTCACCATAATTTATTAAAAATTTACCTCTATGATGAATGTTACTCAAATTTTAGATAATTACAAACATCATCTAAATCCTGGTCCTCAGTAGCAAAGCACATAAGTGAATTGAAACAGTGATTAGACTAGCATTTCTTTTGGTCTCTATGTCATTTACACATTTTAAGAGTTTCCATGCTTACTGAGAAATTGAATTAAACCCTTAAGCTAATTTCGAAAGAATTCTACAAAAAGCATATTTGGAAGAGATTAAAGAAAAAAATACATTGCTTTGAGGCTAATTTGTTTTTAATCATAACTAATTTCTCTCATGTGCAAAACACTGATGTTCTTCATGCAAAAATTTACCAAATAGTAAACGCTTTACCCACATTCTTACTGAATCTTAGAAACACTGTGCTAAGTTTAGAAGTGTACTTATCATCACTAAATAAGAAAACCTAAGACCACAGTTCTTTTCACCTGCAGCTGGTCAGTACTGACAGAGCTCTGCCTCACTCTTCCGTGTCTGCTCCGTACTTTTGTGCCTCTTCTGAGCGCTGTCCTCTCATATAATAGGGTACCCTCCAAGTTTATTTCTTTAAGCAGCCTTTAGTGCTAATTTACAAAAATTGCCCTTTACTGCACGTGTATTTTCTATAATATGGTTTTCTTTTCTTTCCGAGTTGAGTTTTCCAGGTAAGAAGGGAAAAACTGAGTCCCAAAGAAGGAAAGTGACTTGATAAAATTCAAATCTAGTATCTTTCAAGATAAAGATCTCTTAAATACACAGAAAAGACTTCTAGTGAACAAAATAAATCATTTGGTGAATAATGCTGTTTTAACCTTGAGTCATTATTTATAAAATAAATGAAGTGAAGCCTAAGATTTGCTTTAAAATAAATCAACAAAAAGAACTAAAGTAGACAGATGGAATGGAACTAGGGCAATGCTGGTAACCGCTGTAATTGTGGAACCTGACTTGTGCGTGGGGACATTAATTTTTCTCCTCTTTGTGTATGTTTGAAATTTTCATAATATGCAAATTATTTCCAAGTGCCTTAAGAATCAAATTCTTCTTATTATACTCACAGTATTATTTTAGGTTTCTTAAGGATTTGACTTTAAAAAATAAAAAAAAATTGTTGTACATAAGATGCACCATTACTGTTACTAGAAAATTTTATCTATTTATAATGACCTTGCTTCCAAAACCAATAAGTTTTCCTTTAAAAATGAATAAAAAGTGAGAAAAAAATGAAGAGGAACAAAAATATAGTAATGTACAGGAGCGCCAACAACCTCATCCAGCCAACCGTCCGAGTATTTGCTCCTGAGTGTCGTTTCATTTTCATGCTGCTGAGCAAGATCGTAAGAGAAATGACACCAAAAGGCCAGCACACTATGAGAACTGTCACTATTTTATTAAAGTAAAAGAGCCCTTAGTTCTTAGGCTTTTTCTCGATTTCCAGGACTTAATGTCACACACTGGCCAGAATACCAATGCATGTTAGATCATGTAATTTTACTGCAGCTAGGGAAAAAGGGATTTCCAACTTCCAGTTGATTTTTCAATTAAAAAAATAAGAATCAAGGAAAAAAATAACTGAAATAATGTCAGTTTCCTGAGACATCATTATTCAGATTTAACTAGATATTCTGCTGGAAATACTTTCTACAGATGTTATTTGAAAGTTATTTTCCTCAGTCTTTATAGAAAATCATGGCATTTCCTGTGTAGTTAGAAATGATAACCGGTGCTGACACAGTAAAAAAGTATAAACTGCTTAAAATTGGTTGAAGAAATTGGAGATAACCAGATATTCACTCTGTGCCAGCATCATTCTTTCCAGTCACTGCACATGCAGACAGAATGTAAAACAACCCAAGATGAAAGCTCCAGGGCACATTGAACAACGTTAACCTGCCCAACAGAACCAAATTAGATAATCATCAAAAAGTTTCCCCAGTGCCTTGAGCTGACAGTTGTACACGTCTCCTCAGCAAGGCAGGGAAGCTGGGAGGCGTCTATGAAATGAGGGTTTAGCCTGAGCAGGGCTCAGCGGATAGCAAACAGGGACCCTTCACTCACAATTTATATCACAGAGAACTTCAAGACATTTCCCAGTCTCCATAATTTCCATTTCAAGTTTAAAATTCTTTTAATCTTACTGTAAATGACATAACTTATTTCAAAACCTGACACTTAACCTCAAAGTGAGGCTTCCTGCTAAAGTAAGTCAAGATATTCAGGGAACATGTCAAGTTGTTTCTGTTGTAGCAGATTAAAGGGGAAAGGTAAAAATAAATGATTCAGGAATAAACATGATCCTTGGCACATGAAACCACACAAAGTTAGGTAGTAAATCAGTAAGTCTAACCGAATACTCTAGATGGACAAAAGTGGTAGCACTGTAACATTGTTCTGCAATATTGCTGTAGTCAGTGCTGGTGTAATAAAAGAAAGTTGGCTTTTAAAGGGACCAATCCATTAAAATGAACTACCTCAGGGCCAAGGATACAGCTCAGTGGCAGAGAACCTGTCTGGCAAGTGCAAGGTCCTGAGTTCAATTCCTGGTAGCAAAGATAAATAATTAAAATGAAATGAACTACCTTCCACTACAAGATGTATGACCACTAGCTCCAAATTGTTCATATACAGCAATTATGTATTTTCTAGAAACTTTGTGAGCAATTATTGGGCCCATTATTAAAAATTAAATTATAGAAACATAATAAAAATGAATTTTATTCAGAAGAAATATGACAAACACTAAGAGTCAGAATTTCCTAATTGTTCTGTACATTTAAATTAGCTATGTTATTGATGTCATTTACATCCATTTTACTGTACAGAGGCAATAAATTAGCTATGTTATTGATGTCATTTACATCCATTTTACTGTACAGAGGCGATAAATTAGCTAGGTTATTGATGTCATTTACATCTATTTTACTGTACAGAGGCAATATCCTGTAATGGGATGCAAATACATGGTTCAACTTTACATTTAGTGACATCTTGTTGGTAGACTGAATTAGAATGATGAGATTATTTATACAATGGAAATCAACAAATATTACAAACTAGCACTGTTATCTTGAGAAAGGTATTTATTAAACATTAAGCAGTACATGAGTACACACTGAGTTTATATGAATGAGATTATCAGTACATACAGATTTTTATAAGTAAAAATAGGGTAAATATCAGGGTTGAGCCAGGCATGGTAGTACATGCCTGTAAAGAGGATTGCCTTGAGTTTGAGGCCATCCTGGGCTACAAAGTGAGTTCAAGGTGAGACTACAATATACAGGGAGCCCCTATCTCAAAAAAGGGACAAAAAATTTTAAAGAAATCAGTTTTGCTAACAGTCTTATCACTAGGACTCAATATTAAAAAATTAAACGAGAAGTTTATTTTCACTCATATTTTAGAAGTTTCAGTCCATATGAATCACATTAGATTTGAGTCTATATTAGATTTAAACACAAAACAGTATGACCACAGGACCTGGGCAGAGGAAAGCTGCATATCACGGTGGCCTAGAAGCAGAACAAAAAAGGAAGATCCAAGGAGTTAGCTATGCCCTTCCAGGTGACGCCCCCAATTAATCTGGGCTACACTGCTCAGCATCAAACCCATAACCCAATCACCTTCCACAAGCTTCACTTTTGAGCACCTGAGGCTTTGGGAGCACATCCAGATATAAGCCATAACAGCTCGATCACATTCCTGTTCACGAATTCTTATTTGTTTGACACTTCAGTCAAGGAAGAGTGGGCTTATTTTGTTTATTTACAGGTCTGCATAATAATCAAGTTAATTTTTTTCTGAAGCTCAGAATGGTCTTGTCTTAGTTACTTTCCTCGTTGTTGAGACAAAATACCCAACACCCTAAGTTAAACGGGGAGAGGTTTATTTAGCTCACAGTTTGCAGAGGGTTCAGTCCATCACCAGCTGGCTCCAAGGCAGCGTGGCCTGGAAGACAGGCATTGTAGAGGACAAACGGTTCATGGTGAGCAGAAGGTAGCAAAGTACACAGGAGAAGAGCAAGAGAAGTCTCTTTCTGTTCCTCACATTGTATCAAGGACACTGGGCTTAGGGTGGTGTCAGTCAGTGGGCTAACTTAGTAATCACCCACCCTTAGCCCAGCACTGCACATGAATCAATCACACACTCTAGATGCAGCCACCTCTGAGAAAAACCACACCTATGACAGCATAAAGCTTCGGGGGGACATCTAGCCACAAGCCATGACAGGTCCTAAAAATATATTATGGGCAGGAAATAAACTATTGTATTTTTAATTTTGTATAAGAAATGCTCACGTAAATTAATTCCAAGTGTGTATACAACAGAAAATCTCCATCTAAAATGTAAAAGATGCAGTAAAACTGATTAGCAATTAAAATCCAATGTATTCACAGAATAAGTGGTTATCTTGGTGTTCTTCAAAAGATATCTGCCTACCCAGTGAAGTGCCAGGTGCTACTTGCTCATTCAAAACAATAAGGTTTGGAACTTTATTGCTAGAATCACAATTCTAAATGATCAAGGTTTTGTTTGAATGTGAACTCAAATGTGTACAGTAACCTGAAAATAGTATACAACCAAATAAAAACCCAGCATTATATTATATCAGGAAACCCTACTAGAATTCATTGAGATAATTTCATGGACTAAGCTTTTGTAGCAGGAATGGAATAACAAAGAGCAAAGAAGTAAATGCACCACCTGGAAACACCAATAAACACAAACTGCCACCATTGTCAACTAAATAGCTAATTTGCAGCCATTCACGATCCCAGAACTGCTGGTACAGTTACAGTAGAAATGCTTTACTCCAAGAACAGAATCTTCTGAACTGAGTCCCCAGAAAGCACTGCTGGTTTAACAGTCAGTAATAATCATCATGGTACAACTGCAAGAACTTTGCACTGGTAAAATGAAATGCGCAAAAGCAATTTATGAGAAAGATAAACTGGGTGATAAAGAGAGACCCATTTCACCAGGTCTCAAATACAAATTTAAGATAAAATGAAGTAGTGGCAGAGACGAGAGGCCAAATTGAGCTTCTATGGAGAGTTTCTGCCCAGTTCAATTTTTCATTACCTCAAGGACACAGTTGTCTGCAGGAATGTTTACTCCGGCTGCAGAGATACACTTCTCTGCCCAAAGAGCAGGTCAGAAGGGTCATTATACCCTAAAGGCAAGTCTCATCTAAGAAGAGGAGGGAGTTAGTGATAAGTGTCTCAGTTCCTTGACCTTCCTTGGAAAAACTGGATGGATTGTTCTAGTGTCTCAGAAGCTACTCAACAAGTTTGTTCTCCATTTGAAAACAGCATCCAATGCTTATTCTGTCATTTCTGCTTCACCTCCTACTCCTTCAGCATATTTCCCTCGAGCTGTCATTCCCAAATCATCTTGCTTTTAAGTCCATGTCTTAAAAATAAAAAGCGTTGAATTTAGTTTTGAAAGAATTCAAACTAACATAGAGTCTGTATAGATGTATAAGGTAGGGGGTGGTGAGAAATGGTGTTAATGCATGTGTGACTGGTTACATTCCATACCATCAGTACAGTTCCCGGGATATGCACAGATTCTAAGACGTGCAAATAGATGTTCCCAGTATGCTCTTCTCCCACAAAAAACCAACACAATAAACAAATCAGTGCATTTTTAGGTAACTGAGTTAGAGCACTGGAACTCACCAAGAGAGGTAGGATCCTTAAAGGACATAGACTTGAGCTAGGAGCATGAGGGGCAAGCACCTGAGAAGTGTATCTCTGATTCCTAAACTAGGGCATTCCTCACTGTGCAGCTCAGGGTAAATAGGAGAGTCCTATAAAAATCTGTCGCCGTGGGTATTGGCAATTCCACCTGCAGTAGATTCCATGGTCAGCATAGTTTCAGAACTGGGAGCTGCATGAAGTTAGAATGGGAATTTGGCCCCAGAGAAGAAACGTATACACCACTCTCCCCAATCTCCCAACTCAAAATGCACAGTACAGCACTACCTTGAGAACAGATGCACCGCTGGAACCCAGAGCACCCTCGAGGACAGGTGTGTTTACATACGGCCACCACTTTTTCCCCACAAACATTCCATCACATTTGCAAGAAAGGTAGCTGCTTTACCAACCCAACTGGACCGAGCAAGTGCACACAGCACTTGGAGCTAGAGCAGGTACATGGTTCGGCACCACGAGGGTCTACTGTCCCCCAAACCTGAGAAACTAAGGCACTTGTCTCTCTGATATGTAGTCTGGTCCTCTCAGTGCCCACCACATAGTGGTCACCAATGCAAGGCATGAGGGTGTACCTCTTTGCCCTGTTCCTCCTGGCACTGCCACTGCTGCTGCCATCCCCACAAACCACTGCAGAACCGGAATGCTAGCTGTGTGGTCCATGCGCCAGTACATCTCCCGCAGCTGCCAGAGATCTTGCTTCAAGTGTTGCTCACCCAAATTAGTCCTGGAGACATTTTCCCAACAGTCCACAAGTTGAGCACAATCACTACCATAGCAGAAAGCCCCTCCCCAAAAGGGTGCTTATCTTCTGCAGTTCCCAGGGCCACATCTCCCATACCCCATGGCCCCTGTGCTGGCAGTACCATTAAAAGAGCCCCAGACCTTAGAACTTGTCCCTGAAAGGTCCAATGGCAAGTTCAATGCACATCGCACCACTGATGCTACTGCCACCACCACCAGAGATCTTTGTCTCCAATGGAGCTCATAATGGCAGGAGATAAGGACATATTCACACCCAAAACACCACCACGCACACTTCCAGAAGCTCCTGTTGCCATGATATAACTGCTGTGAGTTCTGAGGACATGTTTCATACAGTCCATATCCCTGGCAATCTGATCCTAGCAAATTTGTAGACAAACCCCATAAGCAAGAGAAAAAAGGGGTGTCTTGGCTACTTTTTTGTCATTGCTGAGGAAAAATACCTGGCACCCCAAAATAAGGGAGGAAAAGTTTAGTTAGCTCACAGTTTGTGCAGGCTTTAGTCTCTGATCAGCTGGCTCCAAGGCAGGGTGGCAGGGCACGAGGGCAACAGTCCAAGGAGGCAGAAGACAACAAAAGCAACAAGGGCAAAAGGGGAGAAGCCAGCCTCTTTTCCTCCCTTATATTGTATATGTGTTATCTGCGCATGCCCACATCATCTCCTTGCCCTCCTCTTCAACAAACTGAGGATGGTTACAAAGTAAGGACCCTGGCCTGCTGCTGAATTGCCTAGTTAAACTTTTAAACTTCTCAAATTGACACAATGAACAACATCCTAGAGCGGCAAGGGCACGTCCTTTTCGTCCCAAGATGCAGAACTGCTGAGTTACTTAGTTAAACTTCTAGCCTCCTCAAGTTGACACAATGTATCAACCATAAGAGAGGGGTCCTCTGGTAATTCACCTTACTATATTTGAGAATATAATCACATCAGGTAATTATCAAATTGTCTTGGTTACTTTGTTGCTGAGACAAAATACCCAAAGCCCAAAATGAAGGAAAGAAAGATTTACTTAGCTTACAGTTTGTGGAGGTTTCAGTCCATACTTGGCTGGTTCCAGGCAGAGTGGCACATGGCAGTGGGCAAATGGCTGGGAAAGACAGCAAAGCAACAAGAACAAAAGGGAGGAGTGGTAGAGAGGAGCAAGCCTCTTTCCCTCCCTTATACTGTAAGCAGCCTACCCCCACCCAGCGGGTAGCTCTCACGTAATCTCCACGCCTTCCCCTTGCACAGGAAAAGGATGAATACAAAGTAAGCACCCTGGCTCCCTGCTGAGTCACACAGTTAAACTTTTCAAACTGATACGATAAACAACGTCCCAGAAGGGTAAGGGTTTGTGCTTTTCACCCCAAGATGCAGAACTGCTGAGTCACTTAGACAAAACTCTAAAGTGTATCAACCATAACACAAATGTACTGTCTGCTTAACAACAAAAACATTATTTCACTTTCCCAAGTACTTGGCTCAAGACTCAGGGTTCTTTAACACTTTTCTTATAACTCATGAAGGCCCTTAAAACTCAGGGATTTCCTGATGAATGTTTAGAAGCTACCCCTTCCTACTCCTCAATCACTTGCCAGCCTGGGCTTAGTACACCTGGGTAGAGATTTGGAGATGTCCTAAAGCTTCTACACTCTAGCTACAAAGTTGTGTAAGTTTATCAGAATACATGCAGCTCCAGAATGACTCACACATCCTTGTTAGGAAGTAGGAATGTGAGAGAGAAGCCATAGTCACACCAATGCACACAGCATTTCCCGGGTATTGTGCTCACTGTGTGAAATTAACCAATATCTAATTTCCCAAAAGCTGAAGTCACATAATGTACTCTCTGAAGCACATTAATTTTTATATTTTAATTATTTCCTGTTCTGCTATAAAATCACCACAGAAGTGCATTTTAAAGCAAATATATATGAAAATACTACTCAGAATGCTACATCAACCATTCACAATAACATAAAGCCTCATTTCCATAAAAAAGCATTATCTTTTTAATTAGCTATTAAGAAAAGTAAGAACTGCAAGGCAGTTTCTTCCTTAGCAGGAGTGGATATGGTACCACAGCGAGGGTCCCAAAGCAATACTGTACAAGAAAGCTCCACCCCACAATGCTCAGCTTACTGCATGCAGCAGAATCGGGCCCAAAGAATAAAACTGAATTTCTAAAAATGGTGCCACAAACATTATGTTGGGGTAAAATAAAAGCTAATAATATTTTATGCCAAATCTCTGTTCAAAACAATGATAAAATTCTCTAAGGTTCATTATACATCATTTCGTAAAACAAATGTCAGAAATTATAGAAAATTTAAAGCAAAAAACAGATGCAGAACGTGGATTTTTAATGCTAATTCTGTCTTTTTAATCTAGTGCCTCATCTAAGGAAGTGCTGATGTCTTTGACTTGCAGGGTAACTAAAAAAAAAATCCTTGCAGTTAAAATCTGCTACACTGCAAATTTTAGCACTTAAATTCCCAGACACTGCTTCATTCTGGTATTTTACAGATAATTTCAGTCAATCTCTTAAGTTAAAATGCCTATAAAAAGGAAAATATTTTCTTATCATTGGGGTATCAGCTGGTGGATCTTAAATAGCAGAGGAATGTACGAGCTGGTACATGGGAAAAATATTCCATAAGAATGAGAGCATCAAGAATAAGGAGAAAATCACACTTTAACAAGAGCTGATTTGTGTGCTAGATTAAAATCAAGCTATTATTTAGCTAATTAGATTAATGATTGCTACTTTAAGGAGTTCTGACAGAAGATTTCATGTTGTATTTTAGTCGGTAAGATTTTCAAAGGCGATTAATTTCAGAGGAAGTTAAATTATCAGAGCAGTAGCAAACCTTTGAAACAATGTGGTCTGTCTCACTACACACATGAAGACATCTAATGAGGATGGTTGAGTTGTCAAAAGTCAAGCATCCATTTCTGTTCACAGATAGCTAGAACTCTAGTATTCCAGCTTCTACTTAACTAAGACTTTCAATGTCTTAAAGTGTAGGTAGAATATCTTTAAAGAATAGCATCATGTCTTGAGCTAAAAATAAACACAGAAATACTAAAAATGTTTTCATTTTATGTTTACAGTTTGCAATGAGTTTTTCTGACTATGGTCATCCTTAATCCTGCAGGGATTAAAGTGTTACCATCTGATCATAGGAATAGTAAAGTTTTTAGTGAAAAACTTTGAGGAATATATCATTACAGAGATTCTCTAAGCAAAAGTGATACCATGTACTACCCAGATTTAAACTGCTATGAACATTTCTAGGAGAACATTTTATACTCAAAAATGCTAAAACTAAACAAGTATTTGACTCAGCAATTTTTTTCTCAGAAATTACTCCTTCAATGTCCACAGGTGTATATAATTGCTACCTGTAGGACTGCAGATGTCTGCACCTTAGAGCAATCCACTTATCACGCACTCTGTCTTTGTGTTTAACAAAATTAATTGCCTCTCTTTACCTGGCTCATATCTTTTTAATTTTTATATTTGTATCTGGCTAGGCTATGGCGTATCATGAGCAATTCTTACATCTTTGTAGCGTAACATTAATACTTTTCATTCTCCTTTCTCGCAGCACAATCCATGAGAGTTCCATCACTATACCATTTTGTATTACTACCTTCTGGAACATGTAATATTCACAGCCACCAGTAGAGATAAAAAATATTGTATAATTGTGTATAAATTTTTAATGCATTTGGCCTATAAGCCATTCCGCTCCTTTTTCTTCACATTCCTTTGGCCTGAGCTATTCATTTTTGTTACCATATCTCTCAGAAATTGAGAAATGAGAGAGTACGTAGAGTGACTGGCAAGAAATACCATGTTTGTCACAAGTTCTTAGAATAAATGCTTCCAGGAAATTTTATTCGGATACATCAAAAATTTAGCAAGAGTCGTTACTGGGCCTTTTTATAACATCCTGTACTTCCTGACATAGTATTTAAAAGAAAACATTCACTAGTCCTTTTATCTTTCTCCTTTTATGAATTGAACAATATTGTCACTTATGTATGGTTCTAATACTCTAGATGAAGTTTCAGGATTGATAGACAAAAACTCTTCAGTATATTTGAAGGAAAAATAAAATTTTTCTTAAGAGTTTTTTTTCTGAAAGCTAAAATTAAGCTAAAAGTACAGGAACACAATATTAGTTAATTAAATGTGGTGGTGACATGAGAGAATATTATACACACACATTAAAATTATATTTTGAATAGTATTTGGTGACATGGAAATTATTTTTAATATATCAAGATAAAAATTAGTTTACTAAGCAATCTAATTTTGTAAATAAATGGAAAGATAAGAATTAGTGCTAAAAATTGTCACTTTTTGGGTATGACTTTGTTTTTTCCTTCATATTGTTCCATTTCAAATTGAAACTGAATTGACAAGTGGCAAAATAAAATCTCATGTTCCAAACTCAGAAACTCTACTAAATAATTTACTTATCTATGTGATACTTTATAATGGAGAAAGTGTCCACTGTCCATGACACATGTCAACCTAATGCAAGCAATCTTAACAGGGCAGAGAGGACCCAGTGGCCAAAGCAAACATCTCTGAGAACAAACTGCTTTTAATTCTGTTCACTTCTGTCCTAAAGATTCTGCTCTAAACTCTAACCACACATTTTAGAAGCTTGGGAATAGTTGTTCCAAGATCCCTTCATCTTTACTGATGCATTTCAATGACGCCTTTGGCCAAAGTCTGCCCACAACTCTCCCATTTTTGTTTTGTAATCTTGAGCAAAGGGGGAAAGTACAGGGTAGGCAGCTGTTGGGCTTGATGCAGGAATAGCATGATGGCTTGTGCATGGAGGATGCATTAAAGCAGCACACAGAGCACTTTTAGGACTGCAAGAACGAGCAGAAAAAGATTATTCAGGAGCTTTCAGAATCCAAATGTGAACGTTGAAACCAGAGAACGATTGCTGAGGATTGAACCAATAGATAATCTCATCCAATGAGCCAACACAATGTTGAGGGCCTCCATCTGAAGATTATGAAGCTGAGCCTGAAGTCAACTGTGAAAATTAATAATATCTCCACCAAGATTTGAATGAAAAACGCCGTGGAGAAGGTGTTAGACCTCCTCCCAAGATTCAGAGTAATCAAAAGGTGTAGGAGCAATGCTTGTGGAGTGGTACCCAATGTCCCAACTCAGCCAACTACACAACCACAGGGCATGTTGATGTTCACTGAGCTGGTGACAGCTGCTTCCAGGGGTCAAGTCTTTGTAGAATTTCTTTTACCAATATTAGTGTGAGTCAATAATGCTGAGGTAACATTTTGGAAATAACCGTTCATAGATAGAGCAGTTTGCATTGAGCAAGTTGGAGCAACCACTCCTGTCACTGCTGTGGTGGCCAATCTAGAAGACACAATAATAGGTGTAATCAAAAAAGCACTTTGTGTAATATGTTTAAGTGATGAGATGATTTGCTCAAGAACAGAATTTCCCACCTACACCCAAGTGAGCTTTGTGGGGAGATTGACTTGGCTCATTGTCTGAGTACTAAGATATGTGTAATACTTAGTTGAGAAACATTATTTATAACACCAGGAATTAACCAGGTGGTATCATCCAGCGAAGAAATATCAAGGGCTTTAAAGGGTCTGGAATGATGGTTTCAAGATATTTGGTTATTTTGGATTCTTGACTAGAGTATATGGATAGGAAGTACAGATCACAACATGACCAGAAGTATCATGAGAGATCAAACTGAGCTTATTTATATGTTGATAATTACCAATTCTAATATTATGATGAAAGGAAAGATGAGCTAGATACCAGAAGGGTTTATCAATACAAGAAAACTAAGTTCATGAGGAGAGGAATAACAAGGGTCTAGCAAGCCCAGGATTCCATAACGGTGGACTGCCATAATAATTAAAAAGCAAAGGAAAATTCCAGGTTGAATTAAACTGTAGTGCAGTCAAATTATGGGGCCAAAAATTTTCTAGGGTTATTGGTAGACCAACATGAAGTTCACCTCAGATCTAGGTCACACTCTATATGCACCCATGGATGAGAACATATCCGAATGTTAGGTTTGGGGAAATTTCTGCCAGACACACAGGAACATAGACTCTGGCAGTATTAGTAAAGACCTGATGATGTGCTCTCTCAGTATTGCCTGGCCCAATGGAAATACCATTGGGAATGAAAGGGAAGGAACACGGTAAGAATAAAATTAGAGACCAAACAGAGGAGAAATTCTTCAGCCAAAAGTACCATTTGTGAATGGTGAAAGACAGCCATCAGGGAATTCAGAGCGACCGTAGACCCTCCTGCAGTTGCTTACAGGTCCAGAAGCGGGTAGCCAGCCTCTGCCAGTGAAAGACATATCCTTGCAAGAGGGGGAGGGCCGGGTAAGTGTGTGTGGCCAGTATACCACGCACTGACTTTTGGTGTCCAGCTAAACAGAAACAGAATAAAAAGAGCCCTTTTACCACTGCCACTTTAGAATTATAGGTGACTTGTTCTCTCATTGCCAGGAAAAGATTTTTCTGGAGCGAAAGGAATGCCAGTGTTTCACGGTGCTTATTCAGCTTGAGTAGCAAGTTGGTTAATCCCTCCCTAGATCAGTCCCAAAGATTGTGTTATTCAGGGTAACAGATTTGTTCCCCTTTTCTTGTTCCCACTCTCTGGAGGGGGTTGAAGCGCCATCTCCTGCAGTTCAGGAACGGGGTCGCTTCTCACCTAGTGCTGCATGACATGGATGAACAGCCCTTGCAGGAACCCAAGAGGGCCTGTTGGTGAAAAAAATGAACACATATTCCCTCCGCCAGTTTAACTATTCAATTGACCGAGTCTTTCTGGCCCCAACAAAGGGTGGCAGCAAGGAATTAATGTTTTTTTTTTTCCTGTCCTTTGTGGGAGTAAAGTGTTTCTCTACTTTAGGTAAAACCTTCTGAGTCACAATTTTAAAAATGTAAAGTAAATAATTCTTTAGATACTTGTTCCTTGTGAGGAAGCTCCTCTGTGACATTCTCCTTCTCTGTTTTAATTATTGGGTCCTAAGGAGCCCACTGGTTTGTCCTACTATTACCTGACCTGTAGGGCTGTGAGGGAGAGTTATGATATAATTAATATGGCAGAGCTAAAAGACAGCCTGAAGAAGAGGCATCTATAGAAATATACTTAAGTTCTCCAAAAGAGCTAGGATGAGTTAGTCCATATGTTAAATTCTGTTACTTTTTAGACCATAGTGATTGATATCTCTATATGGAAAAGACTGTATCTGGTTTTGGTAGTGATGGAAGGTGCAAATGATTTTTCAGGCTTGTTTATGTGTAAGACTGAACACTTGAGTGTATTAGCATCTTTCTAAACTTTGATATGAAGCAAAAGGCTCGTTGAAAGAAGTAGAAAGCATAACCAGAGTATTAGAATGAGTATTTACTGCCCTCCACTAGAAGGCCGGGGAGATCAGAGTGAGAGTGTATGTGAGTAATGGGAAAAGGTGCAGTGCAGTGTCTAATCAATTGTTATAAGGGTCTAAGTATGTGGAAGACAATTTTATCATTACCATTACGGAGAAGGGCAGTTTTAATAACCTGTAGGATCTATACAACATAAGCCGAATCAGCAATATTGAGCAGTTGATTTGGGAATGGTTAAATGTTCTCAATTCTAGTTGCCCCTACAGAGCAAACTTGAGCTCAACAGAACATATTAGCAATCATGGTGACATCATTATAGTGAATTGTGTGAAGAGATTTTCACCTAAATTTGTTATTTTTTAAGAGTTTCATCTGAGAAGTATGTATTTCTCTATAGATGTATTTTATGTGACAAGTTTGGACTGTAGAGTATATGAGCATTATTAAATATGGCTGCATATATACAACCAGCCACAGAAGCATAAGCCTTGCCAACATAGGTATACTCTTTGGCTAGTTGTCCTATTATTGGTTGGTAGGTATATATTTCATCATAAATAGTTCAAAACAACTGAGGGAACATCAGATGTATCAGTTCAGAAGTTTACCACTATGAATAATTTTAGCCTGGGAGTCACCAATATGATGAGATACAGTTTACCTTTGTATCTCTGAAGATTTGCACATGTGGGATATATAAATGGGTGTATCACGCCAAGAAGCTAAAAATAATGAGTGTCACAAACTAGATTGCAGCTGCTCAAGGAAGCTTTGTCTTCTGCTTTGTTATTGTACCAATTTAGGTGTCTCTGCTAGTCATGCAGAAAAAGCTCTTGTTTAATATTAATCTACAAAATGAAAGTTATAGCTTTAGTCTGAAAACATCAGTTAAATCAGAAAGAAATTAAACATGGGGAGGGATGACAGATAAATGTCAGGATCATGGCTCCCTAGTCTTTGAACAACAAGAAGCATGAACAAAAGGTACTCTGGGCTCAATCAAACCAATAATAATAAAGCTTAAAATAACCAAACACACATTTTCTTTCTGTAAAATGAATCCTCCACAAACATCTTCGCAACATACTTGTGATTTTCTAGTTTTTGCCTCTGTCTTTTTTTCCCTATCTTTCTAGAGCAAATCTTATCATAGGAGATCTTCTTGCATAAAAATATATCTCTGTACTTAAAGCTTTCTTCTATATTCCCTTTTCTGTGCTAGTTGCCAAAAGATGTCTATGATAAACTTGGCTGCTCTTGCTTGGATTTTTAAAGCTTTCTCTCTCTCTCTCTCTCTCTCTCTCTCTCTCTCCTATGTTTTCAGGTTGTTACAATGTAAATTTGACCAGCTGCCAACAAACTCTCCAAGTGGCCTTGAAAATAACATAGTCTGTACCGAAGCAACAGAAGAGCAACTTAACCCTGTAATTATAGTCTAAGAAGTTACAAAGCAGAAGAAATGCTCTCAAAACATCAAGGAACAGTACACAAAATCAAACTGGAAGCCAAAAGTATATCTATCAGTCAGCTAAGATTTGTAACAAGGGGCTTTTGTAAATTTAGGAAGTGACATTTATAAGTAGATGACCACCTGGACAAAGTTCCAGGAAGAATTTCTATATCTTATCTTTGTTTTCTCAGAATTAGAAAGTTTGTTATCTTCAGTTGGGTCCTTATGACTGAGTTTTTCTTCATCTCCTCTAATAGAGATTTTATATGCACTCTGAGAGCAGCATTTTTATGCATTTGAGGTGGAATTTATAGTATAATTTTTATGTTTTGGTAGTACACATGTATTCAGTCACTTCAAGTGTGCTTTATCTCCCCCTGTGTTGGTTCACTGTCCTTAGAAACAAAAACCAAATTTGGTGTTCTGTGGCTTCTGCATGAAACTAAACTTACTAGGCAGAGTGGATCACCAGAAAACATGGTGGAACATACATGTCTTTCTCCACCAGGGCCACTACTATCCAGGCAAAGAACTTTCTGGATGAGTCTCCAATTGCAAAAGAGATGAATTTGCTTGTTTAGATCCAAATTGAGCTCTAGATATAGTGAAAGTGAAGCTATAATTACACCCCTGTTAGAAAGGGCCAGTAGGTACAGACAGGAATGCTGAAATTGAGAAGCTGAACGTTTTTATTTCTAAATCATAAGAACTTTCTTCTTCCATTATAGGATTTTTGGTTTCATTTTTATGTTTGTCTCCTAAATATCAGTGAAAAACCTTTTAAATTATTGCATATAGATGACCATAGGGAGTGCACTTATACAACCAATTTTCTTGGTATCATGAATTTGATATAAGATTTTGTCTGAAAATTTATATACATAGATTTCCATAGAAATCTCAAAAAAACAAGAAAAAAAAAGAGGAAAGTTTGTTTAGTTCAAACAAACTTCTGCAGATGTTGCAGTCAGAGTACGTTCTCAGTTGGCCATGGCCTTTTCAAAACTACCAAAAGGAGCTGCTATTTTCTTGATAAATCTGTCCCAGTTTAGCATGCTTTACTGGTCTGATTCTTGTTGCAGTTAGCACTGTTCTGAGATTTTTTTCCTCTCTCACTCTTTTTCTCTTTTCTCTTTTTATTTTTATCTTATTTTTTCTTTTTTTAAAATTGTTTTGCAGTCAGATGTTTTTCTCATTTTTTTAAATTTTAAAAATAAAAGAAGGAAAACATGAACAGGCACATCCATTTACAAAATAGCATAAGAACAATACAAGCAATACAGAGTTATAGACAAAGTGGTAGAAAATTATCAATGGTTGTTTTATTATGTATTGATATCTTCAAAGTGGTTTCTCAGGAAAACAAATAGAGGCATGCAAGATTGATCAAATAATTAATCATTAACTGTTCCTTTCAGTAAAGCAATAGAAGTCAACTGTGTTAGCTATCCTGTATATACATACGTACATATTTTCCCCTTCTTTCCTTGCGCTTTTTCCCTCACCCCAGTTGCTCTTTACTTCTGAGCATGTTCCTTTCATTTCACATTATCTGTCGTATCTCCTAATTTTTATTCACTCTTTCAGGTACTTACGCTAGTGAGACAATATGTTGATTACACACAGAGATCTTATTTATTGCACTTCTGAGTATGGTCTCTAGTTGTGACCATTTACCTATAAAAGCTTTGAGTTTTTCTTTATAGCTGAGCAATATTCCCTTATATAAAAGTACCACAATATTTTTACCCATTCCTCAGTAATGACTGAAAATAGACCCAAGTCTATCACCATGCACCAAACTCAAGTCAAAATGCATCACAGATCTCAATATTAAAACAGAAACACTAACTCTATTGGAAGAGAAAGTGGATAAAAAACTTGAAGACATAGGGGTAGGCAGAGAGTTCATGAAAAAAACCAAACTGGCTGTGAAATACTTCAAAGAATCAACAAATGGGATCTCATCCTACTGAAAAGTTTCTGCACATCTAAAGATATCACCAGCAAAGTATAAAGAAAACCCACAAATTGGGAAAAAGTTTTAGCTGACTGTCCCTCAGATAAAGGTCTTCTATCTATAACTTATAGAGAATTAAAAAACATCAGCCCCTCCAAATTCAAAGACCCAATCCAAAAATGGGCATGAGATGAATACACACTTCTCAGATAAAGAAATGCAAATGGCAAATAATACATGAAAAAATGTTCAACATCTTTAGTCATTCAAGAAATGCAAACTAAAACAACACTGAGATTTAACTTCACCCCAGTAAGAATGGCTTATTAAGAAATCAACCAATAATAAATGCTGGTGAGGCTGTGGAGAAATAGGAACTCTCCGCTGCTGGTCAGAATGCAGACTGGTGAAACCACTGTGGAAATCAGTTTGGAGATTCCTCAGCAAATTAGGTCTAGAGGTCCCATTCAACCCAGCTATTCCCTTCTGGATATTTTCCCAGAAGATCTGAAAACATCATATCACAGTAATATATGTGCACCCATGTTCATAGTAGTACAATTTATAATTGCTAAATTGTGGAAGCAACACAAATGTCCATCCACTGAGGACTGGATATGGGGCTGGGGATATAGCTCAGTGGAATAAGCGCTTGCCTAGCAAGCGCAGGGTCCTGAGTTCGATCCCCAGTACCACAAAAAAAAAAAAAATCACTGAGGACTGGATAAAAAAATTGTGGTACTTTTATACAATGGAGTATTACTCAGCTATAAAGATAAATTCTTTATAGGCTTTTATAGGTGAATGGTCATAACTAGAGACCATATTCATAAGTGAAATAAATCAGACCTGAATGTGTAAGCAATGTGTTGTTTCACTAAGAACCTGAAAGAGTGAATAAAAATTAGGAGGTATGATAGGCACTGTGAAACAAAAGGCAACTGCTCAAAAATACACAGCAACTGGGGTGTGGGAAAGGAGAAAGGAAAGAAGGAGAAATTATGCATGTATATATACAGGATAGCTAACAGTCATACTACCGTCTTCTATTGCTTTACTGAAAGGAACAGTTAGTGATTGCTGGTTGGATCATCATTGCATATCTGTATTTGTTTTCCTGAGAAACCACTTTGAAGATATCAATACATAATATGACAACCATTGTTAATTTCCTACCACTTTGTCTGTAACTCTGTATTGTTTGTATTGTTCTCATGCTATTTTGTAAATGGATGTCTGTTTGTTAATATGTTTCCTTCCTTTATGCTTACAAAAATGTCAATTTGTAATTGCTAAATTGTGGATGCAGTCAGACATTTTTAAGAGACATTAAAAGTGTTGCTTGCATTGTTTTCCCTCTGTTGATAAAATTTGATCCACATCATAGACAAAGTAGAAGAAATGAAAGTAAAGAGCAGAATGGGATGTGCCTCTGAGGTGTCCCTACACACCGAGTGATTGGACAGCCAACAGACCCCTGAGTGTTCCCACGGTAGTAATGAAAGCGTGAGGGCTAAAGCAAAAGATAGGAGGAAGGGTGGGTAAAGAAAGGCTGCCCCTGCTCAGCAAGCAATTGGTCGGTGGTAACCCCCGCGCTGCCACCTCGCGGAGATGTTCCAGGCTGTTCCATGGTGGCAATCTTTATCTCCTCTACAAGACTGAGCTGAAGAGCTCAGCTTCCTGGTTTGTTTTCAGGCTTTGGGAGGCTGGAACCCTATGGTGATTTGTAGCTGCAGGTTTTGCTTTGTAGTTTTATACCTCACAGTGCTACTCCACTGTTTCTTTGCCTCAGATGTGAGTTTGTGTCCCACACTGGGTGGCCCTTTTCACAGTGTACAACTATGGCTGGGTGAAGGATGAAAAAGATTACCCACAGAGGAGGCTTTAGTTCAGTCACTGACAGGACAGAGAGGGGATGCTACTTCAGCATAAGAGAGCTTCAGGGAAACAGCAGCAAGCAGAGACCTCTGTGGTTACTTATTTGTAACTCAAGAACATGAGACTAGAGAGAAAAGAAAAACATTTGTAGCATAGCGCATAGTGAATTTTCGTTAAGGGACAGGGCAGGAATGGGATGATATGTTGTCCCTGCACATGTGAACCCAATTTAAGCAATCTTTTGGGGGCAGAGAGAACAAAATGGCCAAAGCAAACTTCTCCAAGAAAAAACTATTTTTAATTCTGCTGATTGTTGTCCTGCAAATTCTGCTCTACGCTGTAACTATGTATTCCAAAAGCCTGTGAACTCTTGGCCCAAGGTCCCTTCATCTCTCTGCATGGACTTCAGTCACTCCCATGCACTGACTTTCCCCACACTTGGACTTGTAAAGGAAAAGCAAAATGAAGTCATTAAAAATACTTACAATTTCTTCTGCATATACATACTAATGCTCCACAGGGAGTAAATATCTCAGACATTGTCACATGACAGAAAAGTAATTATTGATCTCTTCATTACAGTAAGTCTCTGTTTCATGAATGAGTTCCATTCTGGGAAAACTGTAAGTCAGATTTGTTCATAAGCTGATAAAGTGAGTCCTATGGAGCACGCCTGTTTAAGTTCACAACTTCAATGTTCATAAGCTGAGGAGTTACTGTACTAGCAATACTGAGTGACTTGTGTGCATGCTCTTTAAAAATGAGATTGCTTTTGTGTATCATTTTCTCTTTCTTGAAAAGAAATAAAACAAAGCTATAAAGCTTTGGCTGTCTCAAAGCTGGCAAGTTAGAATAAAATAGGAAAGAATTAGCATGGACAATATTTTGTGAAGAGTCCCCAGTTTGCAGTCAAGTAGAGCACACAGGGAACACATTTCTATAGAACATAAACTGATGAGAATGCAAGACATATTTGTGACAGGGAATTTCAAGTCCTCAAACCATCAGTGGGGAGCCTAATACCCCTTAATGCTGATCATCTGGTAAATAGTTAATGAATTTAGCCCTTGAACTGATGAAAACAACTCTTCTGTGTTGGAATAGCTGAAATATGGATGGGATTTGCCATAGGGGTTGCTTAAACCAGCCTTTTCCAAGCAGTGTAACTCTCATCTAAACTGAAAAGATGCAACTTCAAATATCCTTCCTCCTGGTTTTCTCCTTATGAATGAACTTCTGAGAGGGTGATGCACTGCACATTCATATAATTTTTGTATGTATAAAAATGTGAATATGCATTTAGTCATAACTTTATGAATATTTTAAATAAAATTAGCAGTGGGGCAATGTATTTTTATTATCTCTAAAACAGGAAATTATTTTACCTTATTAAAAGGCAATTTTTTGAAACTTTTTTTTGGTACTGGGACTCGAACACAGGGTCTTGTGATTGCTAGGCAGGTGCTTGTGCCACTGAGCTATAGCCTCAACCCTAGAAGGCTAGTTTTATATGAATGACTATTCAATCATTCACTTAATAAAATATTAGTCAACTAATTTGAATAATGTATGAATTAAATGTCTTATTCACTTTTTCCAATGACCTTAAAATTGATAATGTGGATTCTGTCCTAAAAATTGTCATTAACATGCCTTTTTTGCTTAAAGCTAAGCTTTTAGAAAGAAGAGAGTTCCTTTAAAGAATATATATATAAAACTCAATAGATTTAGAAAAGCTTTTATGGATTCTCATATTTCCTCATGTTTTTTCATTGATTTTTTTATAGTAAAGTATATGTTCAGGGTCAAAACTGTGCTCAAAAACCTCTTTGTAGTTGACAGATATGTTTTTTATTACAGTAAAGCAGACTTGCTCTATAAAATCTGTACTTGAGATAGCATGTAAGGAATTTGGAGCCTCCAAGACATGTGAATCTGGCCATAAATGGACTTGCAACTAGAACACTGGCCTGAGAATCAATTTTGAGATGGTAACTTCAGAACACCTGCCGAGGGCAACTGGTATACCTACACCCAGCACTTCTACCTTCCTTCAGAAATCAATCCCAACCTCAGTTTAGAAGACAGGAGGAGGAAAGTATGCTTTACACACCTAGTTCTTAGATCTCGCTAAGTAATTGAAGCACCTGTTTGTGTGTGTGTGTGTGTGTGTCTGTGTGTCTGTGTGTGTCTGTCAGTCTGTCTGTGTGCATATGTACATAATAGGAGATGAATGATTCTCAAGCACATCTAAAGTTTCCTCACATTTTATGGTCTTCAGGTCATTATAGAGTCTGCAATATTTTTTTTATATTTTCCCTAAAGAGCCTTTTTAATATAGGTTACTTTATGAATATTTGTCATGTTTGTAACTTAAGAAAACATTTCTGTATTTTAAAATAACAAACCCATTACTAACCAACAAGAAATAGTGTTGTTAAAATGATTATGATTTCCCAAAAGGATGGGAAGAGAGACAGAGTCACAGCATAGTAGAAACAGTACTGTATTTAGGCTTGTGCTACACTTGTTTGATTTTTATGTATATTAAGAAAATCTACTTTGACAAAGGAAGCAGGGGAAGGAGTAAATTTTAAACAATGTATTGTGTCCACAAAACTTTCTATTTCTCTATTTGTTAAAATCTATTGATTTAGTTTATATTTCAATAAGTACTTTACCCAGGCACTATTTTGGAAAGTATGTATTATTCATTTGGAAAATATTATTTGACTGAGGCATTCTAAATATTTACATATGTAGATAGATGATTGATAGATGATGGATGGATGGATGGATGGATAAATAGATAGACAGACAGACAGATACTGTTAATGTCACTGCCAGCTGGACCAAAACAGTCAGTGTGCAAAAGCTGTTAGACTCATAAGTTATCTCCTTGAAGTAACAAGTTCAACTGGTTCACTGTTTAAAAATTTCGTCAAATACTTAAGTCCGAAGAAATATGGTTTGTCAATCTCTCAAAGAGAAGGGATATTTTATGAGGAGGGAAAAAACCGAGCACCCAGTTAGCTCAGCTCCCAGTTCAAGTGATCACGCTGCACTTTCCTTTGAAGCCCCTAACTTATTCCTCCTGTCAGAGAAGGGCTTTGTTTGAAATCGTTTTTCTGGCACACAGAAGATTAAAAAATACTACAGTCAAAATTAAATATAAATTAAAATTACTTATACTTCATCATGGACATTCTTAGGTAAAACCAGCTTGCTTCAATGTGATATGTATTAGCAAAAATCAAGATACTATGAGGTAGAGCATTTTGTTGCCAGTCTGTTAATGGATGCAGAGGTCCCTATAGTTCCATATACTTTGCCTCTTACACAAGCAGAGCCCATCTTAATATGGTAGAAGAGGTGAACCATAGTTTACTATTATTATGAAAGCAAATTTTTTCAAGGAACTAAAGATTCACAGAGTATAATTTCAGACTTTTCCTATGGAGCTTTGATTCTTCACAAAAATGGATATGAGCATTGCTTGGGGACATTTCAAAAAAGAGGTCTGAAGTACAGCCCGTCTTCTCAGTTTACTTTAGATTAACTGAATCAGTCAGGTTGGAGGCTGAGACATGTGTATTTAAAATCTGGAAATTCTAAAGTGTAGCGAGCCTGAAAGCAATTAGAGATGAGCAAATGGGGGAGGGGAACATGTCCTCCAAGATTACTAAAGTGAGATGTATGCTCAGATTATAGAAGAAACCAGGTGACTTCCTACAGGCTTTTTAACACATTCAGTCTTTGATTCTTGCCCTTAGAAATCCAGCACGTCTCCATGTATTCACGAACAAAGAAAGTTCTCTAATGATGTCTAGAAGCTTTGGAAAAAGGAACTCTATAATTTTTCATTTCTACAAAATTAACCCGTGGTTGTAACAATTAAATGATGCAGAGGAATCTATACCTACCTGATTACTAAAAGATCCCTCAGGGGATCAAGAAAAGCGATGTTGATGTTCCAATATTTTTTGTTTGTAAAGATATATAGAATTTGCAGTATAATACAAAAATATCTTAAATATTTCAGTTCTTTAGAGTTCATTCTCTACTAAGCTAGACATTAAATTAGATGAAACTAAGATTCATCACATTACCTTTGACAATCTGACTTGGGCTTGGCTTAGGCAAATAGGTCCCTGCCTGAGTGGTATGATGGTAAGAAAGGTAGGAAATTATTTCTGCATCTTTCCCAAACGTAAGCAATGTCTACTAAACTCACTGTTCATTTGACATCGGATTTAAGGTAGATTTCGCTCTTAGAAATATTTTTTAGTAATGCTAAACCAGAAAATGCCACACAACCCCAACAATAAGCAGATCACTTTTCTCAGCGGAAGCTCAAGGAGTCTCAAGAAATGAGCTGAAGCATATGGTAGCTCATGCTTGGAACCCAAGGCCTGCTTTTGGTCAGGCTATGTGTGATGCTGTTACTGAGTTCTTTAGAACACTCCCCTCTCTCTGTCTTTCTGTCTCTCTCTCTCTGTCTCTCTCAATTTATTTGCTTCTTTGCTCAGAGGAATTGCATTTAGATTCCTCATAGCGCTCATTTTGTGGGAAGTGCAGTTATAAAACAACTTGGCCAGTATTTACTAATCATTTGAAGTTAAATGTGACAACCACCCACCAAAGAGGGAATACTTTGATATTAGGAAGCATATGTTCCATATCTTAGTATAATATATTGTATAAACATATTAAACATAGCATATGAAATTATTAGTCATCTATTTATATAAATGATATAGTTTGAAATCAAATCACTTTTATTACCCGATCAGCTAATGCATTTTATATTAAAACAATTAATATCTTAAGTTATGCCCTTAATCAGATTTCCGTGTAATATTTTTTCTCTTTTAGTTGAAGTGGCATATTTTAATCCATTACTTTTTAAAGAACTGTTAAAACTATCAAAATAGCTCTAATTCTTAACTTCTTACTTAAATGACAATTGCTGGTAAAAAGAGAGTAGGTCATACATTTGCCTCCTCAGAGGACACAGAGTCTGTTCCAATAAATGTATTTCTATTACCAGTCAGTCCATAAACAATTGGTAAAGAAAGAGCAGTGCTCCTGGTACCCTGTGTTCCTATCCCAGAAATGCACAAGGGCTCGAAGAAGATAGAATTTCCTCCTGCATTTACCTTAACCAAAGCCTTATTGTGTTGGCATCTTTCTATTTCAGTGCAAGCAGCCCAGTATTTCCACCCTATTACCAATCACAATGCCTACAAAAGTCGTCCTTAGCTGGGCAGTACCCTTGCCTTGACTGTCCAAGTTATTTTCAAAAGTACAATTAGAATTAGTTTTCTGTACTCTGTTCACAAACTCACATTAGTTTTGGGATTTTTTTTGTTTTGTTTTGTTTTGTTTTTAAAGGTAAAATAATAAAAACATATTACCAGACACACAGACATTTACAAAATAACACAAAAATAATACAAGCAATACGGAATCTCAGACAAGGTGATAGGAATGTAACAATGGTTCTTGCATTACATACTGATATCTTCAAATTGGTTATGCAGATGAACAAATAATAGGAATCTAAGATTGAACAAACACTTAAACATTAGCTGTTCCTTTCAATAAAGCAATAGAAATCAGTAGTACAGCAATCTTAGCTATCCTGTGTATACATGTATACATATTGTCCCTTCTTTCTTTTCTCTTTTCCCTCATCCCAGTTGTTCCTTCCTTTTGAGCATTTTTTTCCCTTGCACAATATCTATTATACCTTTTAGACTTTATTCACCCTTTCAGGTTCTTACACTAGTGAGACAATACAGTGTTTACGCATGTGGGTCTGATTTATTTCACGTCTGATTATGGTCTCTAGTTTTGTCCATTATCTATGAAAGCCTTGAGTGCATCTTTCTTTCTAGCTCACACTGGTTTCGAAATCTATCTTTCTCTTTTATCAAATACACTCTACTATCTTATTGGAAGGTTTCCAAACTTCATGATTTTGAGATTCACAGGTATCATGGAAGAATCCCCCATGTTGGCTGTTTTGATTAAAATAAATGATGAATATGTTCTTCAACATTTTTTTTCTTGTAGAACAAATAATTAGACTAGCAAAGGTTTTTCAGAAGTTATTTATGGTGTAACATTTCTTATTTATTACAGTATTGTACATATTTTAATTCACTGACATTTATTTATTTATTCACTTATGCACCATTACACATTGGACTCAAGGCCTTTGCCCTGAGTTCTCTTTCTGGTCTTTGTTGTTGTTGTTTTTGTGGTTGTTGCTGTTGTTTTCAGACACGGTCTCACAAGTCAATAAATTTCACAGGCTGGGCTAAAACTTGTTATCCTCCTGCCTCGGGCTTCCAGATGACAGGCATGTGGCACCATGCCCAGCTTATCTACTGATATTTTTAAACATTTTAGGTTTTGAGCTTGAAAAATATCTGAGTTCAAAAATATTCTCTAAAGTATTCATTATTCCTCTTTTAAAAATATTGAAATACCATGCTGAAAACTGATCCAAAGGATAATTGTAATTCTGTGTCATTCTATATTCAACATAAAATCCATCTTTTCACAAAAGTACTAATCATTAAATTATAATCTCGATAAAATTTTAATTCTGGTCAGCTAGCCCTTATTTTTCATCATGCTTCTAAGAAAAACATGCCTCTATGTAGCTCTTTCCTATAAGAACAGAGATTTCATTTCTGCAAATATATTTAAGAAAGAGAAAATATCTATTCTGAATACATCTATTCTAACAGACATTGATATTTGTCCTAAAGATTTCATCTTTTCTCAGGCCACAAGGAGTAGGTAAAAAGGAACATACTGAAAACGTCTACACTCTATCCTGCTTTCCAGATGAAGAGAAAGGAGGAGGGAGGTAGACAGGTTTGTGATGCTTTGGGCGAAAAATGCCTGTGGTTAGTGAAAGTATTTATCATGCTCATGTGAGAAAAAAATGGGTCTTTGACGCAGCCACCAGCACTGGAGTTATGAAAGGACTACTTGTGGCGGTTGATTGAACACACTGCAGCTACTGTTAAATTATCCGTGCTGGAAAAGTAAGAAAATATTCGCATCCATTTGCAAACTACTGTTGGAAGTTCTTGAGGAAGAGGGTGAAATAGGTCAGTCATACTTTCCTAAACATGTAAGAAAAATGGAGGAAAGATATGTATTACCTAGAAGAAATAGAACGTAAGGTGCTCTGCCACAGCTGAATCACTCTGACTAAGACTTTAGACATTTCTTTGGAAAGGCAGATCTCGAATCCAAGATAGAGAGCTTGGGACCCAGGCTAATAACCTCAAATACTTTAGTGATTCTGAGATGCATTCTATGTGAACATTTAAAGCATCCAAGATTACAGCATGCCTTTGGCTGGCCTCCAACACATACCATTAGAGTCTGATGACACAGTTGTTGTTACTGTTTATGAGCAAATTGGTCATGTCTTTATTCATTCACATTAGTTTTATTTACTGATTTAATTGCCAGTTACAATGACTTCTTTCTTGATGGGTGCAAACTTTATTTCTGAGCTATATGTCATACTTTTGAAAGTACCAACATTAAGATTTTTTTTTCAGAAAGAGTTCCAGAGATTAAAAGAATATCTGAGAGACCAAAGTTGAATTTATATAGGAAATGCCATTTTTAAATGCTTACAAATGCTTTTGAAGACACAGAAAAAGAACGTGAAGTAAGTATTATGTCGCAATTTAATTGGCAGCTTTTATTTCTTAGAACATACACTAATGATGTGTCTTAGAAATGAAAATCTAAGATTCTAAATACAGCTTTTTTTAGGATATAACAACCTTTCGCTATAGTGGGGGTTTGAAAAGAGTTAATCATCGCTTTACTCTCAAAGCTCTCACCTAATGCCATTTGGATAAACTGTTTATTGAAATTTTCTAGAGATTATTTTAAATTTTTAGCACACCAATTTCTTTATGAACTGGAGCACTGCTGTTCTATAGTCTTGGTTATTTAAAAACTACTCAGATTACTAATTAACAGAACATGGGAGGCTAAGAAAAAATTCCAATAATTTCTGTATCTTTAAAGATAAAGTAAATACTCTTCAATACCTTCCTAGATTTCTTACAACATAAAATGGATTTCAGATGGTCTGCTACTGCCAGTGAAGAAATAACATCACTCCAAAGAGAAAATATCTTCAGTAAAGAAAATATCTTTTATTATCTTCTCTGTTCATGCAATAAGATTTATTTATTATACACTTGCCAAGCAGATCTCTAATGTTCCATTATCTATGCAAATAATCCTGAAATATTTTCTACTGCATGGGAACATTCTTTTCCAAGGTAATATATTCATCCTCTTATCCATGCTAAAGAGATTTCAACTTCCATAAGAGGAGAAAAGTACATACTCTCTTGACATAGTGAGAGTTTGCAAAAACAAATAGCCTGACATCTCCACATTTCACTTGAAATGTCTAAAAAGGTTCTCTCATATACGTAATAAAATGAGGCACAGTTTTGTCATCAGGGCCCTTGGACTGACATGAACATGATGGTGGTCTTTGGAATTTCCTAGTACTTTTCCACCAGTAACAAAAATGAGATGTTTTTTTTTTAGCATTACATTATACTACAATTCCTAACTTAGAAACTACTTTAGTATTGTCTGCCCATCTCTACTGGGCAACTTAAAAGAAGGCCCCTGGCAGTCAGTGCAGAGCTCAGAACCTGAAAGAGTGAATAAAATCTAAAAGGTGCAATAGATATTGTGAAAGGGAAAAAAATGCTCAAAAGGAAAGAACAATTGGGATGAGGGAAAGGAGAAAAGAAAGAAAGAAGGGGAAAAAGAATAGCTAAGACAGTTGTACTACGGATTTCTATTGCTTTACTGAAAGGAACGGTTAATGCTTAAGTGTGTGATCAATCTTACACGCCTATATTTGTTTACCTGAGTAACCAAGTTGAAGATATCAATATGTAATACAACAACCATTGTTAATTTCCTAGCACCTTCTCTGAAATTCTGTGTTACTTGTATTGTTTATGTTATTTTGTAAATGTATGCATATTTCTTAATATTTTTTCATTCTTTTATCTTTAAAATAAAAGACAAAAACAAGAAGAATGTCCCTGTGGGTTCTTACAAGAAGAAACTCAGCAACAGGTTTATTAGTGGTTTCTTAGGTTAAACCAAGTAAGTAAAGCTCAGTAGTATATGTTGGTAACAAGTTTTAAGAAGCCTAGCATTGCTTCCAGATCTAAACAGTGCTAATGCCTCTATAAGCAAAAATGCTATTGCAATTTGGGAACTGAAATCAAAGTTTGTTGGCATGTCAAGACTAATGACGCTCTGCACGCACTGAGAAAGCATGACAAGGATTGTTATGTCTGTAATGAGCCACTGGGTGAGAGCGCAGCTTTCAAATGGGAATGCAAATATCTCAGGATAACGGCGGAGAGAGACTGCCTGGAGTTTCTACAGTAGTCAGGAGTGAGACTGGCTGCCGATCCCCCATAGCCTAGTTGTACCACCTGCACTAAAGCAGAAGAAATGTGGGTCACTCACCAGCTTGCCCATATGCAGGTAAAAGGTAACAGGTCAAGATGAAGCCTAAGGTAGGCGCTCGGTCAAATCTCAGAAAATGGGCTCAAAAACTATCTTTGCCCTACCCTTCTTAGATGATCACTACAGGCCCTCAAGTTCCATTAAGCGGTACTTGGACTGAGAATATAGCTCAGTGGAATAAGTGCTTGCCTGGCAAGTGCAAGGTCCTGAGTTCAATCCCCGGTACCACAGAAAACAAAACAAAACAAACAAACATAAGGCCATTAAGCAGTACTTGCTCTGCTTAGAAACTGGTTATTTCTTCCTTCCTTGGATCAACGGTTTTATAGAGGTGCTTACAGTGACCTTAGTCAGGACACAAGGGGCCATAGCAACTAGCTTAAAAGAGATTGTTTAATATAAGGAATTCATTACAAACCTTAGTGTCACTAGGAAGTGAATCTTTCGTTGTTGAGGGTACCCAGAGACCCACACCGAGCTGGAATTATGAGAGACTATACCAAGAAGGCAGACGTTACAGAGGTGCTGCTTCCTGTCAGCAAGTCCAGCTGGTCAGAGACAGAGACACTTCCAGAGATGCCAAGTAAAGAACAAAGGTGGACTTGCTGTGAAGCAATTAGATCTTCATCTTCAGGGCACCTAGGGGAGAACTGACTGGTATGTGTATACAGTCCTGTGTGTTGAAATTAGTAGGTCGTATTAACTGCAGTTGATCATGCTGTATTTATGAGTCACTTTTTGACAATTAGGTACCATAACTGACACCTACAGTTCTAAAGAAGGAGAGGTTTACTTGAACTCAGAGTTTATAGGGATTTTAGTTTACAATTACCTGGCCTTAGGGCAAAAATAGCATGGCTGAGGAGCATGGAGGCAGGAGACTGTTTATATCATGGTGGCGTGCAGCAGAGAAGAAGGGAGAAGCCAGGGAGGAAGAAACTCGTCATAGGCCATACCCATTGTAGGCCTCCTCTGCCAGCTGGCGGTCAGCTATTGCATCCCCATGATCTCACCCTTCAAAAGCTCCACCTCTGCGTGATTAAGACTTTTGGAGAACCTTCTAGATCTAGACTGTAACAGTTTACATTTCAGTTTTCCTGTTTTTACATTTTCCTCAGATCAGGTAGCACAGAAGTAGCTGTCAGCATTTAGATCCTGCTGAGAGAAAGTTGAGCCAATGATATCATTAATGAGGTTTCGGTGAGATACAGTATGCAGCTTGCAGTGATTTCATGTATAGTTAAATTACTGCCAGGTCTCTTAGTGAAACAGTGGCTTCTACATACCGGCCCACACTGTCATTTGTCATGTGTTCTGAAGGGAAAGCGATATACTATAATACAAATAGGGCCCTAGGGTGCTCAGCAGCAAGTATCTTGTTTGTAACAGAGACATTTCATTTACAATATATTGATCCAAAAGCAAATTTCTAGAAAATGCTTCTTACCATCCATCATAAAAAAACTAAGTAAATAATTATGTTTTCATTGACTAATTAAAACAGAAATTGTCTTTCTTTGGGAATATACTAGATAAAGCAATATAGACAACCCACACATATGCTATGTACTCTTTTAAAAAAAATCATGTAAAGAAAACCCAGAATTCTTATCATTGCACACAGATCTGTAGCAGTATGACAAATAGCTGACATGTTTGTGTATGAAATCACATGCTCTATGAAGCTAAACTATAAATATTACAAGAACAAACTTTGATAAACCATTCTGGAAGAAAGGGTTAATGTGCTTGTACTCTTTCTGGAGGAAATACTACAAATTATTGTCCTATAAAGAAATTACTAAAGAGTATGCAGGTAAAATTTATAGGAAAAGGAAATGTTATGAAAATATAATAAAAAGTTGATGAAAATATTTTCATCATGTATCTTGGTTGGTCAATGTCTGTGGTGTCTGTCAACTTTTTAATATCATTCATACTTAATGACTTAGTTCTCTCATTCTAAATATTTACTTTTTTTAAAAAAATATTTACTTTTATGTCTAGTTCATGGTTACCTTTTAATTCTTTTTCTTGAGAAGGCTAAAATATTATTTGTACTTCAGTCTACTCTCCTCCCATAAACTTTTATCCATTTCTGGCAGAAGAAAAGTCCTTGAATTTTATCCTCCTTCTCTCAGTCTCTTATCTGTGCTTCTCTCTGACTAAAGGTAGCTGCATGCCCACAGGCAGGGCACCTCACAGGCAGACTGGGGAAGTCACCCTTCCCTCTGAGATACAAGACAGCTTCCTGAAATCCAGAGCAGCGCAGAGGAAGGCAGGGAGGATCGGATGAAGGCAAGGGCAAAAGGCAGTGGCCAGCACAACTTTTCAACTGCTAAGCATCTTTAAGAAATCTCTTCCTGACTCCCACTCAGTCTCCTGGCGTGGAGTGGAGGAACTGGCCACCAGATTTTCTCACTTCTTGCCTAAATTTCTGAACCAGTGCTCAAGTTCAATGTGCGGTCAAGTTCAGGGTGAACTGACTCATTTCATTAATGGTGTTTGGCAAAGTCTAAATGTAAGTTTGAAAAGAATAGATAAATCCCACATTCACCTTTGCATTTCTTAGATATGAATGTGAATTTGATCTATTCAGAGAGAGAGAGAGAGAATATCAAATGCCTCCTGAGTTTTAATGCCCCTTAGACAGAAAATACAAAACAGTTATCTGAACTCAAAACAAACCAAAAGAATTCCTGAAATGAGTCTCTAACTCTAGATTCTCTTGAGCACATGTGCAGTGCCTTACATATAATAAAAATATCTCTTCAGGACAAAGTAAACAGAAGTGGCTGTTCTGTTAATTTTATTGCTCTCCACTGTATTTAGGAATAGTCAGGGGATATGTGAACTAGTTCATGTTTTAGTATACATATTCAGACGAACACCAGAAGAGTAAGTGAAAAAAGATGTTCTCCTACCAAAGAACCCACGTATCTGTGAACTCTCTTTAGTTATTGGCAGCTATTCACAGCCTAGTGGTCAAAGTCTATTGTGAAGCAACGCTGGGTTATGAGTCAACATTAGAGTCTTTTAAAATACACAGAATTCCTTCCTGAATGAATACGGTTTGTACCATACATAAGTTTTTAGCTCACCGGAGTTCCCGCAGCTGTCCGAGGTTCGGCTCCACTCCGATGGGGGGAGCTAGTTTCTTATAATGTATATTTAAAACTTATCTTTAGTTACAATGTTCCCAGTTTAATGAGTTTTAAATACTAGGTACGAAAGGTAAGAGATACTAGTATTTTAAATAATTTTTTTGAGATGTGGTCTCATATGGCATCCAGGCTTTCCTCCAACTCCTGTGCTCAAGTGATTCTCCTGCCTCAGCCTATGAGCGCACACCATCATACCTGGTAGTAAAAATTTAAATTAAATGAAATTTCTAATGTGCACAGCAACGCGATACTATACAAAGGATTTACTCATGTTGCATTTAGAAGCATATGTTAACACCTATAGTGTGCTTACACATTGCTAAGGATTTTAAGATCATTCTGCCTTTATTTTTCTTATATCACAAACAGCAAAAGTGAAATCACTAAGATTAACTAATTCTCCAGAACTCATAGAACTACTGAATGATAAACTTAGAACTCATAAAAAATGAGATATTTTCCCTTTTCAAATATGCTGACTCTTAGAAGCATTAAAAGTTGCATGATAGTTGCATAAATACAAGATTTTCTTTTTATAAGGGAGCATCATTGAAATTATACCTAGTTTTTTAATCCCCTAAGGAGCAACAAATTTAACTAGCATTGTTCCTGGTGTTCAATCATGATCATGCATAAGAGAGCAGACATCTACTGCACTTACAGGGTTTAATTATAAGTTTCTGAGATCTCAGGCTCATCTTCCTTTTTTGACAGCTGAAATGTGTCTGAACTTTTCTTTTTTTAATTCAATTTTTTCAAACCTACTGCTCTCACTATTTTCATTAGAAAGTACCCCAGGCCTTAGGCAATTGAGGGGAAAAAAAAGGAAATACAGATTGGAAATAAAAACTAAAGGTATCTCTATTTGAATGTGATCTGATTGAGAAAAACTTAGTATATTTACTAAAAGCATATTAGATAGAAGTCATAAACAAGCTCACCAACATCACATAATACAAGATTAATATAGAAGAATCAAAAGTATTTCTACAGATAAGCAATGATCATTTCAAAAACTAATAATTGTATCAAAAATAACAAAATATTTAGATATAAACTTAACAAAAGTATATGAAACTTATAGAATTAAAAATATAAAATATCAGGGATAGAAATGAACAACATTTAAATAAATGGAAATACATTGCATGTTCACCAGTCATAAGGGTCAATATTATTAACATGGCAATATTTCCCATCTTGATCTACAGATTTACAGAAATTCCTGTCAAATTCCAGCCAGCTTTTTTGCAAAAAGAAGCTAAAAGATTAATTCTAAAATCTCTGATAGTGTTCTATCAGACCTAGAATAGCCAAATAATCTAAGAAAAGAATAAAAATATAGGACAACCCCTTCCTGGTTTCAAGCACAAAGTTATAGTAATCAAGAAAGCATAGGATGTAAGAGAACATAAGTGTCAAAATTAACCTTTATACTCATGACCAATTACTTTCAAAAAGTGGTAAGTACTATTTAATGAGAAAGAATAACTATTCTCCAACAACAGTAGCAGCACAATAGCATAGTCGCATGAAGAGCAATGTATTTGGACTCACAGAATATGTCGCATGCAAAAAAATGTTCAAAATGGATAACAGAAATAAATGTAAGAGTGACATTATAAGAAAATATAGTAGTAAACCTGTTTGATCTTGGGTTGGGTAATTGTTTCTTAAATATGACAGAATCAGAAGCAGCAAACAAAAATAGATGAACTACATCAAAATTCTGATTCAATTGCCACCACTAAGAAGACAAAAGAACCACCCACAAAATTATGGGAGAAAGTATTTGCAAATTGTATATCAGATAAGAAACTTACACCTGAAATATATCAAAACTTTTCTAACTCAATAAAAACAGGCAAATAAACTAATTAAAATCTGGCTAGCAGGATTTAAATAAACATTTTTCCAAATAAAATATACAAACAAACAAAAATCACATAACAAACATCATTAGTTATCAGGAAAATGCAAATAAAATAACACTAAGGCACTACTTCATATTCACTAGTGTGACTAAAATGAGAAATGAATAACAGTACTTAGCTGGTAGGAAAAAAATCAGTATTTGTAAATACGACTGATGGGGTTGTAAAATGGTTCAGCAATCTTATAAAAAATATTGCCTTGTGCAGAAACATAGTATTACCATGACACAACATATTACTTTAAATTTTAGACTCAAAAAATATACACCCACACAAGATTTGTATGTGAATATTCATAGCACCACATTCAGAATAGTCACAAAGTGAAAAACCACCTCCATGTCCATGGCAACTAATGCATAGATCTGTCAATTATGATAGGGCAAACAATGGAATATTTTTGCAAAAAAAATAAGAGAATGAATTATTGTTGTATCCTGCATGCTACAACATGAATGAACATTATGCTAAGTAAAAGTAACCAATCACGAAAGCCTATATGATTCCACTGACACAAAAGGTCTAGATTGGGTAAGTCTGTGGAGACAGAAAGTAGATCAGTGGTTGTCAAGCACAGATGGGGAAGAGAGAGTGACTGAGTTACTAGCAGTGGGGACAAAGTTTCATTAAGAAGTGATGCAATGTTTTAAAAGCGATGGTGATAGTTTCATAAATCTGGAGATATTAAAAGCAATTGAACTGTACATTTGAAATGAATGAATTGCATGGAGTATGAATTATCCCTTGGTGTAGCTTCTTTGAAAATATCATAACTGAAAAAAGTAAAGAACACCTCTATTTAAAACAGTGTTGTGGCTTATATCTAGCTGTCCTCCCAGAACATCACAAACTGACAGGTGGGGCTTTTCTATTGGTGGCCAAATCTAGAGTGTTCTTGCACGGATTAAGAGTGGGTCACAACTAAATTCATTTATCATAACTGTGGGTGTGGATAATGGAAGCCCCACCTGGGGGTGGCCCTCTGGCTGTGGCTACCAACAATCAATAGGCTTTGGCCTGGATGGAATATGAAGGGACACATAGAAGACAGGCGTGCACCGCGGACTAAAATCTCTGCACGCAATGAGCTGAAACAAACCTTTCCTTCTTTAATTCGTGGTTGTTGAGTATTTTGTCAGCAGTGAGGATGTAACAAAGACATGTGGATTACTTGAAACCAACTCCACACGTTTGAAACTGAATTTCTCAGATATTGTCCAAAAGTCTACAAGGTTTTTCACAATTGTGCCAAGTTTTTCTCAGGGGCCCTGACTTAGACTGCAGAGATTACTGGCATAGAAGCATCCTCACTGCAATGACTCTCCTTATTGTTAGCGTACTTTAGAGTGAAGGGTGGAGGTTGAGCTATGAAGAGCAATGGGTTAGGAAATACAAAGGAAAAGGGTGCGGAAAATTAGAGAAAGAGATCATAGAGTTTGAGTCTAGGGGACCCAGGAGTGCCCAATGGACACCATGCTTTGGAGGCTTCACAAGTGGAACCAGAAGCAAACAATCAAACACTAAATTCTCATAATTCTGTTTCTGTGGCTTTTGTCAAAGATCTCAAGAAGTGGACAAGTGAAACTCCATCAATAAAAGAGATACTAGGCATGAGTATTCAGATTCTGCATAAACAAATACTGAGCTTTATATTCTTTCCTAAGAGGTTGGTATTTGTTATGATTAATGTTACAGTATGTGTCTGACTGTCCCCCCAAGGCCTCATGCAGTCGTGGGATGGGCATGTAGAGTTTATGATTGATCATGGTCCAGTGCTGGGATTACGGATGTGAGTGCTACACCTGCCCTGGGGAGGATCATTTGCCTACAAAGTAAGGGAGGGAAAGAGGCTGCCTGCCATTGCTCCTCCCTTGTGCTCGTGTTGATTTTGCTGTCTTCTGCCGCCATGAAATGTTGCCCACTGCCATGTGCTACTCTGCCTTGGAGCCAGCCAGGTAAGAACTAAAACCTCCACTAATTGTGAGCTAAGTAGACTTTTCCTTCCTTAATTTGTGGTATCAGGTATTCTGTCCCAACAATGAGAGAAAAGTAACAGAGACAATTAACCTGCATCCATTGCAGATATAGTATCTAGTAGGAAATTCATAAATTTTTCTCACTGTTGAGCTTATCACCATTTTAAGCTACATACATGATCACCTTTAACTTATCCATGGGGCCTCTTGTGATCACCTCTTCTTCTGGATCAAACTGAATCTGCAAAATACGAAGTTTTGCCTATAATTTATACTGAGATACCTCAATTCCATAGTGTTTTACAAAACAGTTCATTTTACAAATTTCACCATATTCCTTTTAACTCTGTCCCTGGAAATCATCTTAATCCGCTTTTCAATGGAGATTTAGGAAAACTCCTAAATTTTTAAACTGTGAAATTACATCTTTTCAGAAAATGAAAGGAAAACTTCTGTAGCCATTTTGAGAGCGCCAATGGTAAATGTTACTGTAGCATTTAATAACTAATTTGTAAAGAGTAAATGGCCTACCTTTCTTCTTCTACCATCACACCCAGCTTCTCACCTAATCAAATTTCTATTTGTGGAAAACACTCAGAAGTCAAATCATCTATCAAAGAATCTACAACATTATTATGTTAGACAGAAGCTTTAAAATGTAACTAAATAATTCATTTAATATCTTACATATTCAGGACAATCATTTCGTCTCAGGGTCACTTGGAAAGAATGAAGGCTAAGCATGTCCACTCACAGTTATGACTATTATAGGAATTTTAAAGATGTGTGCAAAGCTGTCTACAACAACCTGAGCCCATTTATGACTATTTTAAGTCTAGTTCTTAAGTTTTAATTTTGTGATTTAATTGGAACTTAATTTGGGGTTCCCACACTCCTTTTAGGTTTACAAAAGGAATTTTGCATGAGAAAAAGTGTGTGTTATTACATATAGATTTGTTATAAAGTTAAGTGAAAATGCAAAGTTCCAATATACTTTAAAAGTCCCTTTGAAATTTGTACTTGAGATCATTTTGACATGTTAATGAACTAATCTTTTATTTTTAGTAACTCTTTGAAAGAAGGGATATTAATTATGTCCCTGTATAGAAAGCTTTTATCTAAATTTATTCAAAGAACAAGAGTTACCAAAATGTAACTAGTACCTCTTTAGTAACCGAGGAGTAATTGTTTTTTATATAATTTGTTTATACAGAGAGGGCATATAATTGTCTTACTTTGTAAAACAATGATTAAAGACCACTTGATTTTGTAAAATATACTTTACAGTACACTAAAGGACATACATGTGTATGTCTTAAACATCTCAGACAACTTCCAAAAAAGATTCCAATCAAATAAAATATAACCCTTCAGTATAGAGACAGCATCAAGAAAAATAAAAAGGCGGAGGGGTAGGAAGTAGCATCAAGAAGAAATAAAGTTCTGCTCATGTTAAAATTTAATTCTGGACCTAATGAAAGAAAAGGATTTATTATAAACATTTATTTTTTATATTGTTACCAGTATATTTTATTGCAAATAAATGTAAATTTGATACATAAATTACCTATAATCTCACTTATGAAGTTATATATATATGTATATATATATACCTTATTATCTCTCAGTATTATGTTTAAATAGATATGTGAATAATTTTCATATTTATATTTCTAAAAAAGTAATATACGTATTTTATACTTAAGTTTTCAAATATACACTGATGCAGACAAACCACTGCAACAAATCTCTATATATCCTTCACCCTGGGTGAATATTTACCAGGATTTTATTTCTTACTTCACAGAACCAGTCCCTGTTTTTATTCCTCACTGCTGAAAAATTTTAGAACAAATGACAGATGTCATATCATTTCACTCACATGGTTTCATATCGAACTAAAATACCAGTCTTGATCTTCCATAGCTTGAATTCCTAACAAGATTTGCCATGACCTCTGAATATATTTTTAATTCCCAGACTATCTAAATATATATTTCCACAGCTGTTATGTTTGAATTAAGATCTAAATGATTCACACATGATATTTAAATGTCGTCTCAAAAATGACTTTTGCTCTGAAATAGAGATCAGCCCTCCCACCCCTATTTTGCTTCTGACCCGTTAAAGAAACTGGGTCAGTTGCCCTGCAAAATGTTCCATATTTTGGGTAGATCTATTAGCTTCTTTGTGGTATAGCTGGCCTACTTATTGCCGAGAAATTAACAATACCAAATTATATTAAAACAGCAGCATCTTATTACCGGTGTTATAGACTGACTGGTCGAATACTTAGCATTCTCACTCAGGTCCTGCCTTGTCTTAGTTTATGGCTAGAACTGAACGGATCAGAAACCTTGACTAGGTGGATGCGCAGTTTGCCTCGTTCACATGCCCGTGCATTCACGCAGGCTCTTAGCTTAAAAGTGGAGTAAGGCTGCCGAGGCGAAGCTCTGTTTGCGTAGCATCTTCATGTGCCTTGAGTTTAATACCGCATGGTGACTGGGATCAAGACAGGACAGCCCACAGCAAACGTTCCCAGAGCCGAGGCAGTAAGACTTCTTATCAGAAACCCCTCCTTATCACACACTATCCCTTCCACAGGATTCTGCTCACTAAAAAGCAAGTCAAAAGACCATCTACAGTCAAAGGGAGAAGATTTTGCAAGGGAATTAATATAATACGGGTGGATTAGCAATTATTTTAAGGTTAATTATTATATTGTGATTTTTAATTTGTTCCTCCAGCAGCAATATCCTTAGATAAAACTCTGAAGTCTTGATTATATTCAATCTTTTGGCCTAAAATATGTCCCAGTATACATTAGGATATACTAGGTCAGAAAACACATAGTGTCAGGTATGATATCAGGGGTCTTGCAAATGTATTTTACATTTTAATTAATTTTTAAAAACAGTATATGTTTATGATGCATATGAATACTTTCATTGTGGGGATTCAATTTCAAAAAATTACACAAACTCACTAACACTAAGGGAAAGAGTAAATATTAAAGGTAAATGAGTGTAGACAGGTAAGAACACTATTCTAATACAGTGTATAATACGATCCACATGCAAAGAGCACCCAATCCCACTCCTGCAGCTTCTATACTTTGTTATAGAAGGCTACTTCAGAATCTTCAAGATTAAAAGTTATCCTTTAAAATATTGTCTTAATAACATAATTAAGTAGTTAACATATTAAGTGGTTAGCACAATTAACAATATTAATATTGCCTTAGCAACATAATTAAAAATTGTACTTATGTTCCTGGTAAAGAGATTCATATGTCACATAGAAAGATGGCTATTCAGTAAGAGGATGAGGGAACGACCTCATAATTTGGAGCAAGATGGAGATCTGCCCAGACATACCATGTGAGAAGTTAGATGGTGTGGGCTGGGATGCAGCTCAGAGGTAGAGCACTTCCCTAGCATGTATAAGGCTCTAGGTTTGATCCCCACCACCACAAAATATAAAATACAGTAAAATAGAAATAAAAGAATATATCAAGTGATGGGCATTATATTTGTCAAAAACAACCTCTAAAACCACTCAATTAAACAAGTATTCATTGGACTCTAAGAAGAGTCACAAAATAGATAAGATACCCAACCCTGGATAGCCATTTAACTTGAAATTCTGATAAATAATAATTTTTAAGAATAAATTTATTTCATGCACTTTTTAGCATACAATTACCCTAAAAATTTGTGTTACATACCAGAAATTCCAGTTTAATTTCTTGTCACATATTATCATTTCCAACAATTGGCAAGCATAATTCCAGAAAGCATGAATAAAGCTATATGAATTCATAAATTAAAGGGCGGTGTGACATTATGTTGATTTAATTTTGAGAACATCAATATGGTTCCTGCTGCCTATTTCATTGCTATAGCATGTTGTGAAAGTGTTAACTCTCCCGGGAGTGTATTTTGTGCCTAGAAAATATTGAGACATTAACATTCTGTTTAGGACAACTCATTCAGGGCACACAGTTATTCTAAAAATAGTATATAATTGTGGTTACTAATTTCATAATTATATGGTGCTTCCTACCAAGCAAAATATAAGAGTATGACTAACGAAACTATAACTTTTCCGAAGGAAGAATGGATACACGGGTTGCTCTAATTGTGAAATAATTATGGTCCAAAGTACCTTAGAAAGCCAACCTCACCACAGCTAGCATCCAAAAGACACATTTAAATTTTCACTGGAAAGAAAATAACATGACTGTTACTCAGACATATATCTGGTCTCTATGAGAACCTCTTTAAGATTTAAAACAACACAAAATTTGATTATAATATGATACATATAATAAATATAATACAATTAATATAATATCTAGAGTACAGTTTAGAATTCAGGATGCCCAGATTTATGTCTGTCTTCACCGAAAGCTATTTGTGGTTGGGTAAATCCATCAAATTCTCTTAGGTTCGATTCCTCCATTCCAACATCAAGAAAGTAATAACTCTAGTGTGAGGTTGTTTTGAAAATTAAGCAAGATATTCCGTGTAAGAAGTTATCGGATGCGGGCCAGTGCGAGTAAGCCAAGTACATAGTAACCACTGAATCAATTTTGGCAAAAAGGGTGATGGAAGAAAAAACTAATTAGAACAATGGTGGTGATATCAGAACTAAAATGCATAGAGAAGAAGCAAGAAGTGTTATCAGTTGTTTCTCCTGGCCGGGCTTGGTTTCCTTTCTTATTTTTTGTCCTGCATGCAATTTTCATTACATAATTAATATTACATAATTATGTAATATACACATTTGTATTAATGAATTATGTAATATATATTTTAACTGACCCTACAATAAATAATTGGAGTGTATTCTTTCAACAGCTCCAGTACAAGAGGTGCCTTTGCCTCAGTCATTTTTCTCAACTTCCCATAGGCTCTAAAATTTTTAATCATGGCTTTAGAAAAAAATGTACATATTATACTTGGAAAAAAATGTAATCCCAGGGGAGTATGTTAATATTAAGCACATTGTGTATCAGAGGAAGAGAAACAGACGTGATAGCAAGATTTCCATGGGGAAAAATAGGAGTGCAGAGACCAGCAGGAATGGTTTGGAGTCATAGGACCCACTCACGTGAGGAGGCAGAGCTAGGGAATGCTGAGTCCAACCTCTCTTTGTATTTCTAGATTAAAAGCGACAACAAGTACACTATAAACTGAAGGCACAAAGCATCTGGGCGTGATTTTGTTCTGGAAGAATTTTGACCCCAACGTTAGAGAAGTGGCAAGAAGTAATTGATCTGATCCCAGACTGCCTAGCATACTCCTCAACGTGATGACATTGGCGAAAATAATCAGTTGCTCTGCTCAGCTGGTTTCAAACTACTCTCCCAGTCGGAATTTTCAATTCAACTTGCTTGAATTTTCAGTTCAGTTTGCTTTCTACTTACTTCAATTTAACTTGCAAAGATGTACATTATTTAGAGGTCGTTTTAACACCTAATGTCTCATTTTGACCTAGAAGTTCTTTAAATATGGTTTGTTGGGTCCTATAACTCATATTTTAATTGATATTTAATTATTTTCATAGCATCCCTCAAAAGGTAACCCCCAAATACTTTTCTAAAACATCTTCCATTGCGTGCATGCCCATAGATAGTACCTGCATAACCAGTGCTACATCCTCAACACGAACTGATTAGAACTCTTTCTCTCCTTTTTTCAGCGTGCACACTCACTGTGGACTGTATTAGAGACTGGGCAGTGTCATCTTATTTTGTTTGTTTCTGTAAAACTCAAAGATCTGTGTTTGTAGCTCTCCTTTACTGTGTTACTCCACAACAGTCTTTCTTTTTCTGTTCACTGTGCAGTTATTTATAACATGGGAAAAGAAGTAAACTCCACCCTGAAGACTGTGCTCATTTTTTCAAAATGTAATGTTGCTACATATATTTAGAAGGTTCCATTTATACTTTCCTAAATAAAGGCACTTTAAGACAACCTCTTACAAACCACCTTTTTAAAGGTTATATGGATTTCTTTAGAGCTCTATAATATTTAAATGGCCAAGAAGAATTTTGGTCTTCAAATTTTCCAAACTCCTGGAACATGTATTCAATCATTATAATTGCATTTAGTTTGGAAAATCATCTTATTTCTAGGCTTAAAAGGCACAAAAAAGCTCAGCAATGTAAAAAGTAAGATTTCAAACCAATTGCAAAATTCACAACACATGCTCTTGAGGGACAGACTTTGTAAAGTTGATCTTACTAAGTACATTTGTGACTTTTCAAATAAAAAGTCATATGATTGACATTATTGTACAGCTTGCAAAGTAAATGTCAGTTTAGCCACAATAATTTATACATGCTTGTACATCAGCCTCTCTTCACGAGCTTCTGAATTATTACTGTACTTTTAAGTTTGCCTTTTGAATTATTGAAATGTTTAACACACTGTGTCAACTTGAGAAGTTTAGACGCTTAACTAAGTAACTCAGCAGTTCTACATCCTGGGGTTTAGAGGACATGCCTAGGGCAGCTGTTTCCAGTCTAGGATGTTGTAATGGTTGATTCATCCTGTTAACTTGAGAAGTTTAACTAAGTCACTCAGCAGGGGGCCAGGGTCCTCACTCTGTAAACACCTTGAGCCTGTGCAACAGGAGGGTGGGGAGATGATATGAGTGCTACACCCACCCCAGGGCAGGTAGCCTGCTTACAATTTAAGGGAGGAAAAGAGGCTTGTCCCCCACCCCCACCCTTCCCTGCTTCTTGATGCTTTTGCTGCCTTTGGCATCTTTGAAATACTGCCCTACCTTGGAGCCAGTTGATTATGGACTGAAAGCTCCACAAACTGTGAGCTAAATAAACCTTTCCTTCCTTAATTTTGGCCTTTGAGTATTTTGCCTCAGCAATGAGAGAAAAGTAACTAAGATAATTGTGTGTTAGTTTTTCTAATTATTTCTCAGAATATCTTTATGAATTGTTGGAGAGGGATGAGGCATGTTGTGAGAAAATGACATCGTCACACTGAGTTCTTCCCTAGCTTTACTGACACTCTTTACAACTCCCGCTAAACTGGAAGACACAACTCTTCCTGTCTTCCCAGGAAATTCTTGAGAATTGAAAAGTGAAAGGACCAGCTACCAGAATGTTCTCTGTAACAAGAGAAGAATTCTCAGTGGATGTATCAGTGATCATATGACAAGACAGCCACGGGGGCCAGGGATGTCTGTGCAGGTAGTATTAACAGTGATTCACTGCCACAGAGGGCTTTTCTTCTTTCATTTTCAACAGTGAGAAGTAAGCCTTGCTATTCCATTTATATTTACTAAGGTCCTGAACAGATGGCCCATATCTGAACAAATGTCCATGTGGCATAGATAGTGGTGCCAGCAACCACAATCCTCCCCTAAACAACTTCCCACCCACGACCCTGTTTGGCAGTTCCATGGAATTTTATGAACTTCTGAAGAAAAATGGAGAGCTCATGAATTGAACAGATAAACCTCTAAGTATAACCTCACCTTCTGGGATCTTTCTATTCCAGATCCCCGAATGGGAACAAGATCTTCATTTTATGTTCTTATGATTTAGAATCTGTTTTCTCTTTACTATTTGACAAATTTAAATGCACATACAATTCAAGGAAGCCATTCACTTCTTTGAACCAAAAAAAGCAAAACAGAGCTTTATACATTTATCTTTATAAATATTCCTAGTTTTAGCCCATGTTCCCCCATATATAATTTCAAAGCAGTGAACACCCATACTGAATAGGTATCTTTTAGTTAGTAGTAGGATGATTTCCTATAAAAATTCTGAAGTAAAGCTGGATGAATACGTAACTACTCCATCTTTGCCACTATTTTCTGACCTTGTGATTGGAAAACACAGTTAAAACTAAAACCTTCTCTTGCCTAAACCCAAAACGCTTCTCTACAAAGAAAACATTTTTCTTTCATAAATAAAATTCCTCTTTTTATGAAGGAGACTAGACACACCCCATCGCACACACTTTCTCATGATAAATAGTAACTGATTATCTAGTAAGAGGAGTTGACAGTATCATTTATCACACAAAGTTCAGCTAAAATTTCCCCCAGTAATTAGAGTGACCATCTGCATTAGATAATTGACTAGCTAAAGGAAAATTAAACTTCATATAGCTTTATGACAAACGTAGTTTGATAACTAAGTGTGAGGCCCCAGGTGCCAAAGACAGGCTCCTTCCCTCCCACAGAAGCTGGGGCAGGGGGTATCATCTTCCTGGGTGATACACTTCACACAGACAGCTCAGAGGCCCTTGAAGAAGGTAATCATGGGTGGTAAAACTAGCAAAAGATTTGCTTAGCTTTTTTAAATCTTCAAATATGTTTCAAAGGACAAAGAATGTACAAGTTTTCTAAAGTAAATTCTCATGTTTTCTAAAGTAAATAAGAAAATTGAAGAGGGCATCTCTTTTGTTTAACAAGGAGAGATGAAACCTCGGTATTTCCCTTATGTCTGTTCCTATAATTGGTCATAACATTAATTGCTCTAGACCTGTTGTCTTGTCTGTAATAGGTAAGTTCGGATCTTTACAATTGCTGACCTACATTTACCTGTAAACTACAGTTTTTCTATTTTTAATTATGGTTGGCTTTCCTCAGCTTGGTACCATTGAATAATTTGATTAAATTGCTTCTCAAGTACTTATCTAAATAAATCACAGAGAAGGAAAGATGAACCCCTGACACCGTCATGTGGCCCTGCTACACTGTGCTTTTCTCTTGTTGAACATACACCATGTCATAGAGCAGAAACACTGGATAAAGTTACCCAAAGTATGGTAAAGAGAGAAAAGCCAGGTCACTGGGAACCAGCAAAATGCTCAACTTACTTTTGTGCTGAGCAATCTGAATGCTGCTGTTTTTCACTTACAGCTTTACCTGCCCCAGACTGCTTTATATGTACCTAAGATGGGCTAAAGTGTCCAATCCTAGAACTGCTTCTTCTTCCTGAGGGCATGATGTGCAGAGGAAAGCCCTGTTTCTTTAGCCCTTTCCCCAAACTACAGAATCAAAACCCAAATCCTAAAACAGAATTCTGCATAAAAAAAATTCTCAGCCACTACACACACACACGCGCGCACACACACACACACACACACACACACACACACACACACACACACGCTCGCCTCAGTGTTTTCAAGTCCAAGTGTGTTTCTGTGGTCTCCGGCAGAAGGGAATTGACATCATTGATTTTAACAGGATGTGGGATAGGACAAAACCAAGGGCAGATCCTATTAAAAAAATGCTGGCACCATCACCACTTATTGTCATTGATTCTTTAATCAATAGCATTGGACAGGGTGAATCTCCACAGCAGTTATGTACTGACTGTGTCATTATTCATTTCACCTCTAATTTCTTCATAAAATTTTCGGCAAGTATTTGCTCAAATTAATCTTGAAAACCATTTATGTGATATCTATATTATTGTCCTCATATTTTTCCCTTTTGAATTTTTTATTTGTATAGGTGTTTTAAAATTATAGATATTTGGTAATTTGGGGGGAAAAAAAGGTGACCAGGGTAGTTTGGCTTGCCTGTTTTTACTAAGTGCATGTCAATATATGCTGCCTCCGTATTTGCTACTCAGTGTAAGGGCTTTCTCCTCTCTATAAGTGTTCAAGTTCTTACATTTTACCTATGCTATTCCTACCAAAGGAATCTTGAGTTTCTGATCTTTTTCAATTTAATTTTCTGTTTTTTTTTTAAATAAAGTAAATATTGAAGGTTCTCTTACATTTTGTCATGAAAAGTTTGCAGCTTCTTTTATAATCATTGATGCTGATCCCTAATAAATTTTAAATCTTTGTTATTACAGATGAAAAAAAATCAAAAATTAGTATTTTTACCAAAGTTAATTAATTAGATGCTCAAGAATTATGAATCAGATCTAAAGTTGCTGAGCAAAAATTCAAGTGTCATGTACCTGTAAACCCAGCACTCTGAGAGGTCGAGGTAGGAGGATCATGAATTTGAATGCAGGCTGAGCAACTTAGAGAGATTTTGTCTCAAAATTTAAAGGGGAGAATGGCTGGGGTTGAAACTTTCTGTGAAAACCTTGAGTTCAATTACCCATAGAGAAGAAAGAAGAAGGAAAAATAAAAAAAGAAGAAAGGAGGGAAGGAAGGAAGGAAGGAAGGAAGGAAGGAAGGAAGGAAGGAAGGAAGGAAGGAAGGAGTTATGGTTTGTGTCTGGATGTCCCCCAAAGTCTCATGCATTCATGGGGTGGCTTCTAGGGCTTACGATTGATCTATGATCCAATGCTGGGGTTATGGGTATGAGTACCACACCCGCCCTGGGGCAGGCAGCCTGCATACTATGTAAGGGAGGGAAAGAGCCTTGCTCTCTGCTGTGCCTCCCTTTTTGCTCTTATTGCTTTGCTGACTTCTGCCACCATAAACTGTTGCCCCTGCCATGTGCCACCCTGTCTTGGAGCCAGCCAAGTACGGACTAAATCTTCATGGACTGTGAGCTACATAAGTCTTTCCTTCTTTCATTTTGGGTGTCAGGTATTTTGTCTCAGCAATGAGAGAAGAGAAACCAAGACAAAAACAAAAAGAGGGAGGAGGAGAAGAAAAGGAAAGGAAAAAAGGGAGAGGGGCAGGGAGGGGAGGGGAACAGAGGAGAGGGAGGAAAAGGAAGGAATGTTGGAGGGAGGAAGGGAGGTGGGACAGAGCACACCGGGAGCAGACTTCCAAGGAGGTCCTGGCAGCCTTTTGGTACCTACATCTCTGAAGGAGCCGACTGAGGTCTTTTCTGCATTGGAGAAGAAAAATACTGGATTCAACTGCCGCTCTATGTAGAATTGACTTCTGCCTGGGTGACAGTAATTGCTTGAATGATGCTCATAAGAGCAGAAAATGGATGAAAGTCCACAAAAAGAGGACTCCTCTTTCAACATGTTGTGTCTTCTAGCATTTTCTTGCTAAGGTGTAACAGAGTGCAGCTAACAGAGAAGAAATGCACTTTAGAGAGGCTGTCCCAAACCCACATGCTGACTATTAAAATGTAGGTTTAGAACACAGAGTCAATACCTTAATAACTAGTGCAAAGACTCTACTGAGATTTCATGCCAGGCTTTTGTATTTGTTTTTGCCTGTCATATAGCTTGTGATGATGTTTTAGCTTATTTACTCAATACAAAGAGCTTGCTTCACTATACCCAGTCAGAATTATGATTTAAAATTACATAGGTATTCTCTCTCTGGGTTCCGTTGGGTCCCTTTTGAACAACAAGTTTTCTAGCAGGTGATAATTAAACACAGAGATATTTCCCTTCACTGTTTCCTCCTCTTTATAAGATATGCCCCTTTAAATTTGCTCAGAGTGACATACCGACTCTTACATCTAGTTATTTCCTCTTGATTCCCCTCCCTGAACATACATCTTGCACACTCAATGATACACATTTTTGAATATTTACAAAATGTGTTAATGAAAACTCTGGCTAGTTTCTGATAAGTTCTTTCCCTAACAATAAACATAAAATCACCAATTCTGATATCTACAAAGAAAATACCTTTTTTCTTAATATGTAGCCAACTTTTTTGCCTTACTCTTCTTGCATGAAAGCAATCTGTTTGTTTTATCTTCACAAAGTTTAATATCTCAACTTCTAGCCATTCACATTTTTATATCAACTTTATAGCGTGCTCTCCACCTCAAGATCAAATGCTCTTACATTATCCCTAGTTTGGGGTCTGAGCTTCCTCTAGTCTACTGTTTTGTTTTCTCTTCCTAGTTTCCACCCTATTTTTCTACTAACCCTATCCTGTTTCCTCTGCTCTTCTATTAATTTTTCCAGTAGCTCTCTAACACCTTTCGCTTCTTTCTCTGAGAGCTTCAGGCAACGTTAATTCCTTAAACTTAACATAGTATCTCATTCCTGGAGCAAGAACCCTCTTCTCCCTACTGTATCCTTATTGTTCATCCCATGTTGCATCAGTTCTCTTGTTTTCTTATTCGCTGCTCTCACCACCATACCACCGAGAGTCCCTCTTCCTATTCTCTCATTTTTGCACACCTGGGATTATCACTACCTCCAGTTGCACATACTCTAAATTCACTTTGCTGTTTTGGTCTACTTCATGGAAACCAAGGCTTCTATTTCTCTGTCAGTAATTTGGGAGACAAGACTCTTCTTCAGCACACAGAATGCACAATCTCCCTTTCCTTTTACATGTAAAACCTCATTACACATTGTGATTATGTTTTCACTTCACATTTGTACTTTGTGCTTAGATTCCATACACATTCACCATTTTTGTCTTGTTTTCTAGCATAAAGTTCCTGCTGGCAACTAGACAACCACATGTAGCCCCTTCCAGAACTATTACACAAGAGCCCTCAGTACAAATATAAGCTATTTTGACATACAAGGAAAGTGCTACAACAGTGCAGCATGAAAGATAAAAATCAACAAATTCTGACTCATGCAAGGAGATAAACTCAGCCCAAAGTTCCCTGCCAACATAGATTTGTTTTCTCCAGATATAATTTAAAATAGGTCGAAAATCTCTAGTTATATTAGCGTACCATCAAACTCCCCACTTTTCAGGGTTTAGGATGCTATACACTTGCCCTTTGGTTTTATTCTAATGAAATTAATCATAATGCAATACTTGCCATTTTATGAAATCTTTTCATATATTTGATTAATACAGTACTCAGTGAACTGGAAATAAAAGTAAATACTATTTCTATAATAACGGTAAATAAACTGGGAAAAATGACATTAAATATCAGAGATAAGTAGTAAAACTCGAAAATAGCCCTTGCTTTTCTAAGCAATCACTGTTTAAACTACAAATAGAATTTCAGCAACCTCATCCCATCATATCTTGGTTTCATATCTGTACACTATTTCAGAGACTAATTGAAATGGAAAAAACTCCCATTTGATTATATCATAAAACTGTCATAAATTCTTCTGGAAAATTGTTTGGCAATAAGCATCAAATGTCATAAATGTTTTCCTTCTCTTCAACCTAATTATCCCACTTTCACAAATCTATTGTGAGTGAATAAAACACAAAAGTGATTCATGCAAGAATATATACATACATCATTATTTATAGCTGGAATCAAATTACATGCCAACAGTAGCACAGGTTACATAAATACAGTAAATCTATAAGGTAGACTTATGTATGACTGTTATAATTGAGTCTATCATGAGTTTCTATTACTCTGTGTATTGGTCAGCTTTCCTGTTTTTTGAACAAATTACCTGATACCCACCTCTTCAAGGAGGAAGTCACTTATTTAACTTGTTATCAGAGTTATCTCCTGTGGTCAGTTAGCTCCAGGGCAAGAACATGGCAGAAGAATACAGCAAAGATGTCTATTTCATGGCATCTAGGAAGTACCTTGGAGCAAGAGAAATACCCTCCAAAGATATTCCTATAGTGATCCATTTTCTCCAACTAGGACCCAAATCCTAACAGTACACACAGCCATTAACATAGGTGGATTATAAAGTCTCCATGATGGACCCAGTCATTTCCTAGGAGTCTGTTAATCGAGTCAAGTTGACAATGAACATTAATTGGCACAATCCACCTTTTGTCAACTTAATGCTAGCACTTTCAGAATGAGCTTCTCCAGAAAGCCAAACATCCTGAGCCTGCTTCAGACCACAAAAGGTGTGGCCCTATATCCTTCCTGTCCTAAGCTTGAACTTCTCAGTGGCGTATGTCAATTCCTCACTTTCAGTGCAACTCTCCCATGGTACTCATTCACCCCATTACTGTGGAAGAGTAATACTGGGAACTGTGAAGTGAAGTTGATTTTAGTTCTTCTGAAGATCAGTCTTCTGAAATGGTGCCTGATTAAACACTCTGAAAATATGGCAGGTGCTGCAGTAGATTCCTTTTTCAACTGTTTTCTGTTGTGTAGAAGGAGTTAAAACCTTTTGGAGTAAAACCTCATTTTTTTTTTTCAGTGTACAATAGCTGTGAGCTTTGGGGGAGGCTGTCACTGCTGGCCACTTTCTATGGTTTCTCCCTAGAGTTCCCAAAACTGGGGGTTTACCTCGTGGCTATGTGTTGGGGACCAGACCGGGCAAGGACAAGCCCTCCCCATGGCAATGGGCATAACTTCCTCGTAAGAAGAGTAATGGACTGACTTGTGGGAAAGCAATCTGTAAAGGCAGTGGTCCTGAACGGATCGTTATGTACCTTAGCAGCCATTGTAACAGAAACAGAAACCTTGGAGCTGTATCTAGGGCAAGGGTCTGACAAACCTGTCCTTAAGTGCTTTGCTCAATAAACAAACCGCTGGTTCCTTTCACCAGTCCTCCGACCCCTTCTTTCTTTGGTTCATTTCCTCTGCCCTCTCCCTGTTCCCAAGGTCGGAGCTGGACTCCGACAGCTACTGTGCACAGGTTCCCTCACTGCGAACCAGGGTAAATTTACAGTTTGCTTGTTTCTCTTCTCTTCATCGTGGTTAATTTCTCCAACTTAGTAGTTTCAATTTTCCTTCATCCTCCCAATTATCAGAAGTCTACTGCCCCGTTTTCTCTTATTTTTTTTGCCCTGTCCTCCATGTTTTATTCTCCAGGTGTCTGCGTTTTCAGTCATTTCCTTTGTTTTGGTATGATAATATGTTATTAAATTAATGTTTCATCTTATAATCAATGGTATTTTACAGTGAAGAGAGAATATTTTATTAAATCAGAAAAGAGAACTCTGGACTAAAAGCCAATGTTAAAAGTTATTTCAAGTACAGTGTTAGAATTATAAACAACTTTAGCACAAATGCTCATAGAATAACCGTTGCCTGTCTTCTCACATAAGCAAAGTTCCATTCTTACTAATATTGTACCTCTTCCTTGCCTCCCTTACTAATGTAGCTATCACAGAAAAGCATTTCAAATTGGCGATATTTTACTTCCTTTTATTGCCTTTCTTCTTTCTACATTTGCTTCTCCTAATTCTTTTCCAATTTAAATTCTATCTTTTGTTTTGTTTACTGTGTTCTTATATCTCTATTAAACGGCACCACTCATACAAATTTTATTCTAGGTCGCCACTTTATCCACCAAATATAGTGAATATGCTGTGTGAGTCAAGGCGATAAAACGTGAATGGTGAAAAAGACAAAAATGTATGTATGTATGTATAGAGGAATATTCATGAATATACATATGTGCAGGAGGGCTAACATGGTTCTACTATTGTATTATATCACTTAATGCTAAGCAATAATCGAAGACAGGATATTAGATTAATAGTGTATATCTGTATATGTTAGCCTGAACACACACTTCGAAGATAACAATATGTAAAGCAGCAACAAGTGGTGTTTTTTCTTCTGTTGTTGTTGTTGTGGATGTTGTTGCTGTTGTTGATGTATGCCTGTTTTCTTTCTTGTCCTTGGATTTTTGGTTCTTGTGTTTT